>JBBBDQ010025093.1:137500-281893 GCA_037127315.1 Ascarosepion bandense
AATAATCAGTGCTACAAATATTTTGTATGAACTCTTAATTCTTCAACCTCCTCATTGAATACGAACTCTACTCTACTTCTTACTAAGGTTTATAATTGAACATTAATTTCTAGAATTCTTGTTATTCCTTCTTTTAATAAATTTCTATTTTACATTCAAAGTGTATATTTTATCATTCCACTCATCTACATTCATCTACACATTCTACACTGCCGACAACCAAACTTCTGATGAAAACCCTGATGAATACAACTCAACATATATACTGTAAGCTGTAGGGAGTTCGGTTAAGAAAGACACAAGGCCGTACAAAAGAAACATTAACCAGTTTCCTACACTTCATTTTCACTTACTTTGGACAATTTGGTATAGATATAAATAAAAGAAAGATAGCCATTTTCGTAGTTCTTTGGCAAGTTACTCTTAATTTTTATGGTTTTAGAATTTTTTTTTTTTCGTTGTTTGAACTGAGATCCATATTCCAGGTTTTATGTGTTCTTAATGTTTGATTCATAACGACTATAATTTTACTTGTTACCTGGATACGATATAACTATTCACTGTTTGTGACGGCTATAATCGTTTTCTACGTCAATTTGAAACAGCCTGCACTTTCTTCTGAGCTTCCAATATTCTTTGAATTTGGCTATCTATTTCCCGTTTATTTAATTTTGAAGTTTCATTCGCAAGCCAATTTGCGTTTCTTGATGGCCAATAAATCTAGTGATATAAAAAGCCTGTGAAAATTGAAATCCATCTCAGCAAGAAAAAAGGAAAGAATAACTTTTTTTTTGCGTCTGTGGTTTTCAAATTTGGAAAATACTCATTCAACATCCATAGGGCTTTTTAAATATAACGAACTAGCAGTATACCCCGGCGTTGCTCGGGTGTAATGAAAGCTTTAAAACTAATCCATGGTTCTGGAGCTCAGACTCTTTGGACGTTGGCACAAAAGACTAAAAAGCAATAGTTGTTTCCAGTGAAACCGTAGACTGAAAGAAAAATGAATGGAGTAAGTTAAATTTTGATTTCCTGGTATTGATATTAAATAAGTTTTTTTCGTCGTAAACTGAATCTTGAAGGTTAAATAAGTCCTCTGAGTACATGGTATTATGGCTGAGACTAAGAACTACAATAATGCCTACATAGAGCCAAACCCGAAGCAAAAACTAAAATAAAAGGGTTGAAAAAATACAGACATACAGGCAGATAAACAGACACACACCCAAAGATCTTGCCTTTTATATATATGTTATCGATTTTCTGCACTATTGTAAGAACTGCAACCTTGAAACTTCTCAATATCGTTGCTTATGTCTTTGTTCATGAGTGTATCCAATTTGATTAAAATCGGACCATTCCTTCTATAACCCGATTTTTTCGATTATCGATTATCGATTTTCGATATTTATCGGGGGTACCTAGACACAAAAGCTAGCTAAGAACACTCGCAGACGCTTATAGTGGTTCAGTGGGTATCGGCTCAGAACGAGAAATCGGAAAATCCAGTTGACTTCCGTACATTCACTCACGCGCAAATAATTTTGGTAAAGGTAGTAATCCGACTCTTCCTCCCATTTATGGGTTAAATAACAAAACAAATTGGGCCTAATATTCTTAGCTGGCAACCAGTCTACTTCAGAAAGTAATGGCAACCTACTGCGGGATAATCTTCTGTCCAGTCATTTATATCTTTTTCGAGACATGATCGCCCAAAACGTGTATCACGTATGGCACTTAACTGACTGACTGAATATAATAGTTTGAAATATAATTAAAACTCTACTGGATATAAGTGGGGGTCTGTTTTCTGTTGCTATGACGTAATAAACTGATCCCCCAATAATTTTTCTTAATATAATAATATAATATAATATATCCATTCTCTCTCCAGTTATGGATTAAATAACAGGACAGACTGGGTTCTATAGCCTTGGTCGGCAAGCAGTCTACAACAGAAAGTAATGGCAACCTACTGCGGGATAATCACTTGCCCAGTCAGTCATATCTCTTTCGAGACATGATCACCCAAAGCGTGGATCACATATGGCATTTAACTGACTGACGGAATAGAATAGTTTGAAAAAAAATTAAAACTTCTATTTGGTATAAAGTGGGGGATCGTTTTTCTGTTGTTATGAAGTCATAAACTGATCCCCTAATAATTATACTTAATATAATAATGTAATATAATCTATTCATTCTCACTCCAGCTATGAATTAAATGGCAGGACAGATTGGGTTCTGTAGCCTTGGCTGGCAACCAGTCTTCCGCAGAAAGTAATGGCAACCTACTGCGGGATATCTGGATACGATATAACTATTCACTGTTTGTGACGGCTATAATCGTTTTCTACGTCAATTTGAAACAGCCTTCACTTTCTTCAGAGCTTCCAATATTCTTTGAATTTGGCTATTTCCCGTTTATTTAATTTTGAAGTTTCATTCATGGCCAATAAATCTAGTGATATAAAAAGCCTGTGAAAATCAGTCATTCATATCTCTTTCGAGACATGATCACCCAAAGCGTATATCACGTATGGCACTTAACTGACCGATTGACAGTTACTTTTCTATAAGCACACTTCAAGTTAAGTACGACGTTTGATGACTTCTTGTTCATATCCGTCTGGGGAGGAGGCTCCAACTTCCAGCACTTTCAAAAAGTGCTTGATAACCATATTACTGATTTTTTTTTTAATGAATTTTATCACCCAAATTGAATGCTTTTTAAAATCTTCAAAAAAAAAAAAAAATGAAAAGAAAAAAATGACCTATATATAATACGTCACCACTATTTTCAGCGTAAAGAATCTTCATAAAACTCGCATTAAACACGTGTATATAAGGTTAAGTTAGAACTATCGGCTTGGAACGAGAAATCGGAGAGCCGAGGTTGAATTCAAAATAAATTTGTTACGCGGAAATACCCTTAGGAGAGGTATTAATGCGTCTCTTCTCCCTTTATGTAGTAGGACAGATTTGGTTCTATAGCCTTCGTTAGCAATCAGTCTACGCTAAAATGTAATGTCAAACTACTCAGAGAAAATCTGCCTAGTCAATCATGTCTTTTTCAAGACATGATCTGCCAAGTGTCTATCACGTCTGATACGTAACTGACTATAACGGATTATCAAGTGGTGGAGGCAATGCCAGCGTTTTTCACATTGGGAAACCTGTAAACTATACCACAGATTGACACAAGCGTTGTGAGTGAAATTGTGTAAAGAGAGCTATTTGGGAGCATAATATTGCAAGTAATCGTGACCGAGGGGTGTTCAGTTAGTTGATCAAATCAGATAATACGCTCTGTCTCTCTTCAGCAAACTGTAACTATTGTGCGCTCAGTATGGTGGCAGTGTAAACCAGATGAGCGTTGTGTGTGTTTAAAAAACAGGTAATGTGTTTGAGCAGGCGTCTGTAGCAGGGATTGGCTAGCCTCACAATTAATACTGGTATACAAGCGGCCAGTTGCCAAAAAATGTACTCACACTTTGAATGACGAGAAAACCTTTATCTATGAACATAGAGTGAAATGGAAGAGCTTCGAATACAGAAGAAAAATGTAATTGAAGAATCCTGTTCGCAAATGTTCAAATTGATGACCATTATTGTTCAGACAACTCTGCTGACACGCACCAAGGAATTCGCAAACGACACGAAACAGGCCCTTAGGAATATCGCGACATTGTCTTTCAATTTGCAATTTCAATGCTTCAATTGTTCTTGGTTTGGTGCGATAAACATTGTCTTTGAGATAGCCCCACAAAAAAAAAAATTCCATGGGCATGAGGTCTGGGAAACGCGCAGGGTATTCAATGGTACCCCTTCGTCCAATCCATGTGTCTGGAAAATCTGCATCGAGGTGAGCTCGTACATCGCGATGATAGTGGGGAAGTGTTTCATCTTGCTGAAAGTATATCTCGCCGTCATCAGCAAACATCTCTGAAAATTGTTGACCGACAAACTCCTAAAGCAAGTTGAGGTAACTCTCCCCAGTGACAGTCCCGTTAAAAAAAGGGATCCTATGATGCCCAATGTGTATATCCCACACCACACTGTTACTCCTGATAAGTTTACATGGTATTCAAGTCTTTGGTTTTCTTTCTGTTGTGACGTAGCTCGAACACGTGACGTACGGTTCAAAATATATAAAGGACTAATATCGAGTAGCGACTGTGGAGTCGGCAGCTGACGGCTAGGACGGCTGTTGTCTACTCAGATCACTACTTGTTGCTAATCTACACGGACGTGTACTACTGTATCTACCGGGAATAAAGGTATTACTTACTTATTTCTGCGTGTTGTCATTCCTCAACGATACAATAGTTTCGTTGTGTCATTTTATAAAAAATAGGATATTAAAGCTATGAGTACGCAAGTGATTACAGAGTGTTAGGGAATATGAGAAAAATTACTAGTAATGAAAGAGAACAAGAGGCATATTAGAATTAAAAAGACAAAAGTTAAAGATTGATATTATATTTACACGAGCATTATAACCCGGCGTTGCTCGGGTGTAATGAAAGCTTTAAAACTAATCCATGGCCTTGGAGCTAAAGAATATTTGAAATAATAAAACAATTGCGACAATTTACCAATCGCACCAAATTTATAGGACCTCAGTACGTGCAATTATGGCGATTAATAGAGCCATTTAATTTAAAGGTTACCTCATCGCTCCACACAATTTTGTGTGAAGACCCTGCATCATCTGCACATTTTGCCAGATACCATTCAAGGAATTGAACTTTCCGGTCAGGATCGTCTTCAATGAGAGCATGGATCAGTGTTGGAATATAGCATTTCCATTGCAGACCCTTCATGATGCGATAAACGCTATCTTTTGAGGTGTGGGTTTCCCGACCAGTTTGTCGAAGTGATTTCTGTGGTGATCGAAGGAGTGTTTCCTGCACCTGCTCTCCTTTTCCAGAGCTCGTAGATATCCGTGGTCATCCAGAACGTTTCTTGTTGCCGTTCTGGACGGTTCCATCAGCTTCAAATTTGTCTCATTTACTGGTATCGGTATCAGTTAAGTTTTTTCGTCGTAAACTGAATTTTGAAGGCTGAATAACTCCTCTGTGTAAATGGTATCGTGGCTGAGACTAAGAACTACAATTATACCTACTTAGAGCCAAACCTGAAGTAAAAACTAAAATAAAAGAGCTGAAAAAATACAGACATACAGGCAGATAAACAGACACACACACACACACACACACACACACACACAAACATCTTGCCTTCTATATATATATATATATATATATATATATATATATTATCTATTTTCTGCACTATTGTAAGAACTGCAAACTTGAAACTTCTGAATATCGTTTCTTATGTCTTTGTCTATGAGTGTATCAAATTTGATTAAAATCGGATCACTCCTTCTATAACCCGATTTTTTCGATTCTCGATTTTCGATATTTATCGGGGGTACCTCGACACAAAACCTAGCTACGAACATTCGCAGAAACTTATAGTTTAACTGTGTAAATTTTCAAGAAAATCGGTCCAGCTGTTTCGGAGTCTATAGGTAACGGACACACACACACAGATACACACACACAGACAAAGTTCCATTTATAAATTAGTTTAGATTTGGGAAGAAAGCAAACGTAAGAGAGTTCCACATATCAACGGAAGAAAATGTTAACATAGAACTTGCGGTTAAATCTAGTTATTTCAGCTGTAAAATGATAAGAACCAGCCATCAATCTATCAATATGATTAATTTCATAAAGTCCACGTCACAAAGAAGAAAGCTCATCAGAAAAATTGCCTTGAAAATGTTTATAGAAGAAAATACACAGTGTAGCAAGGGCGGTGAGGAAAGGCCAATATCAATGATATTGCATATTTTTCTTTAGGTTTTATTTTTTATTTTATTTTTTTTAATCATTTCACCCCGAGCAAGGCGGAAATGCCACTGGTGTGCAGGGAGCTACATAACTGTCAAAAGATTAATTAGAAAATAGTGAGGAGTACAAACTAGTTAGAAAGGAGCAATAGAAAGCTGAGAATGCAGGTGCGAAAACAGATACATAGGTGGAGAGAAAGGGAAGGTTATACGGGGGTGGGGAGAGAGCTAGAGTCCAGTGGTTAGTAGATGAGTATTGACATTGCATTTAAATTTCTGGAGGTTGTAGCCATCAGGAAAGCAAGAGTATGGGAGCGAATTCCACAGGCGGGAAGTGCGAGAGAAGAAGCTGAAGGAGTAGAAACGTCGTCTGCATTTGGCTAACCTGACTGTGAATAAACAATTCCTAACATACCACACAGTTTAACACAGGAAATTTGAATTAAGAAGGTTTCACTGTCTTCAATTCTTGCTTTTCACAAAAATCAACATCGAGTTAAGCTGCTTGGTAAATTTGAATTTGAAGAACAGACCATAGAGGGGAGGGGTAACAAGTGGCTGCTGATACCTTGGCCAGGATAGCTTCGCATAACAGAATAAATAAATAAATAAATAAAAATCCCAAATTTCTTTTTTCCCAAATGAAGCATGAACGCCAAAAAGTGATAAAAAAAAAAACGAAAAAAAAAAAAAATACAGATTTAAGAAACAATCATACCACATAGTTTAACACAGGAAATTTGAATTAAGAAGGTTTCACTGTCTTCAATTCTTGCTTTTCACAAAAATCAACATCGAGTTAAGCTGCTTGGTAAATTTGAATTTGAAGAACAGACCATAGTGGGGAGGGGTAACAAGTGGCTGCTGATACCTTGGCCAGGATAGCTTCGCATAACAGAATAAATAAATAAATAAATAAAAATCCCAAATTTCTTTTTTTCCCAAATGAAGCATGAACGCCAAAAAGTGAGAAAAAAAAACGAAAAAAAAAATACAGATTTAAGAAACAATCATACCACATAGTTTAACACAGGAAATTTGAATTAAGAAGGTTTCACTGTCTTATCAAAAATATTTAAATCTATAAGAGGTACCGGAGACGAGAGATTACAGTAACATTCAAAGCAGTTCGGAATTACAGAATTGTAAATGCATAAGATATCTTCCGATGAGAAAATTTCTCTAGCTCGACGTAATGAACCAATATTCGAAGTTGCAGACTTAGCAATGTTTTTAGAATATAACAATTTAACCCCAAGAAACTTAAGACCGCCGCTTGTGCGCAGGGGTTAAGAGTGAGAGAGAAAAAAAACAAGGTACATGGCCTGTCGAAGAAATGATAAGAAATGGATGTTAATCAGTAGACAGAATATGGCAATTGAGGTTAGATTTAATGTTTTTTAAAATTATACAGGTGAGGGACTCTAAAATTAAGCAGGTACAAAAATTTAAATGCCTAAGAAGTGTTCTAACAGAAGATGGAAAGTGCGACACTGACATCCGAAGGCGGAGTGGCATGGCGAAAGAAGCATTCCAGAAGTTGAGTAAAGTATTAAGAAACAGGACAATGTCACTAGAAACAAAGAAAGTACCTGATTGCTATGTGATATCGGTTCTTCAATATGTCAGTGAATGTTGGACATTATCTCCGAAGATGAAGAACAAATTTGAAGCAGCTGAAATGTGGTTCTACAGAAGGATGCTGCGGATATCATGGACCGAGCATGGGACCAATGATGAGATTCTGGAAAGGAAAGAAACGAAAAGGAAATTAATACTGATCATCAGGAAGAGACAACTAAAGTTCCTAGAATATGCAATGAGGAAAGAGAGCTTGGAGAACCTGATACTAACAGGTCAGATAGAGGGAAAAAGAGACAGGGGAAAGCAACGGATAACATATTTGAAGGACCTGATCGGGTGGATGATGGAACGAGGGTTGCATACTGCAACAGGAGAAAGCGTGCTAAGAGCCACCAGGGATAGGAAGATGTGGAAAGCCATGATCGCCTACGCCCTGAAAGGACATGACACATAAAAGGAGAAGAAGCTATCAAAGAAGCAGGTAAACGGAAGTGAGTTCCACAAGCGTGAAGTGCGGGATAAGCAACTATTAGAATAGAAGAGGTGGTTACATTTAACTATATCGACGGTAAAAGGGTGGGATATTGATGCCTATCTCGTATCATGACTAAATACATGGGATCAGGGAACGATAGATAAAAGCTCATTAGGGAAGCTGTCGTGAAAATATTTGTGGGAAAGGCTAAGCAAAACTACATCACGTGAAATAAGTGACTGAATACAGCCTGCAGAGTTTCTCAAGAAACTCAAGATTAATAGCAGGAGAACCCGACCAGATATGGCAACATTATTCAATACACGGACGAATGGCAGATTTATAAATGTGCAAGATGGATTATGACGATAACCACTAGATGAATAGCAGATGCACGCAACCAGATATGCCAATACTATTCAATGCATGGACGAATGGCAGATTTATAAATGTGCATGATGCATTATGACGAGAAGCTAGAGATTAATAGCAGGAGAAGCCGACCAGATATGGCAACAGTATTCAATACACGGACGAATGGCAGATTTATAAATGTGAAAAATAGATTCTGACGATAAAAAATAGCTCTTGAGAAATAGCCCGCTCTAACTGATCTAAATTTGAAATTATTTATCTCTACACAATCCTGAGTGTAATATGGAAAAGGATATTTTTTTTTTTAATCATTTCACCCCGAGCAAGGCAGAAACGCCACTGATGTGCAGGGAGTTACATAAATGTAGAAAGATTAATTAGAAAAGAGTGAGGAGTACAAGCTAGTTAGAAAGGAACAATAGAAAGCTGAGAAAGCAGGTGCGATGACAGATACATAGGTGGAGAGAAAGGGAAGGTTATACAGGGGAGGGGAGAGAGCTAGAGTCCAGTGGTTAGTAGGTGAGTATTGACTTTGCTTCTAAATTTCTGGAGGTCGTAGCCGTCAGGAAAGCAAGAATATGGGAGTGAGTTCCACAGGCGGGAAGTGCGAGAGAGGAAGCCGCAGGAGTAGAATTGTCGTCTGCATTTGGTTAACCTGACTGTGAATAGGTGGGACCCAGTTGCCAGTCTGGTTGCACGGGTAAACACCTGTTGAGGAGGCATCAGTGACTTAAGCTCATCCGAGCAGAAGCCATGAAATTATTTATAGAAGAGACAGAGGGAGGCCACATTTCGACGATGGGAAAGTGGCTGCAGTCGAGTCGCCAGATCAGTACCTATCACATTACAGACTCTCCTTTGGAGCTTGTCAAGAACACTGAGGAGAACGGCAGGGGCACCTGACCATAAATGGCAGCAGTACTCCAAGCAGGGACGGATGGTTGACTTGTATATATGCAGGATGGATATATTCAAATTGAGATGATCACACATACACAGAGCCACACGGTTCAAATATTCCAGTGCATAAGATCTGTTCTCATTTTCCCGATTGACATTAACTCTTTCTCGAAGTATACAGGAAAAAGAAACAGGCAATACAAACAGAAGTTGTATATGCAGAGACTTGACTGTGTATATTTCGCAACAGTTACTACAATGTTTCATACTATATTATTTTTTAATGTAGTCGCCGGCAGCGGCGACGACCATCTCAAGGCGGACGCGAAATGAGTAACACGCTTTGGTGACCATGTCCTTGTTCATAGCGGCTTAACGCCTCCACGATGGCTGCCTTCAGAGAGCCGACTGTGTTGTGGGCGTGCTTGTTGGTTTTGACTTCAATATATACAGTACGGTGCAAAAGTATTAGGTCAAGTACTATTTTATGTTTAATGAGGTATCAAAATAAAGTTTAAAATCACCCCTGTCCTAATACCTTTGCACCGGTAGTGTGCAAAAGTATTAGGACAGGTGTGAGTTTCCTAAAAACTTCACTAAAATTCAAATACAGGGTGAAAAGCCAAACCTTTGTAAGAATTAAAGAAAGAAGAAGGAAAGCTTCGGAATTTGAATTGGCCCCCGCAAAGCCCTGATCTTAATCCTATTGAAAATCTATGGAATATTTTGGATAAAAAATTGATAAATCTAATGTTACTTCGCAAGACACATTTTGGGAACAAATACAAGCTGCTTGACAGAAGATATCATTAGATACATTGAAGAAGCTTGTGATGTCAATGCCTAACAGTAAGAAAGCGATGATCAAAGCAAAAGACTATTATACTAAATATTAAATTTATTTTGTAACAAGTATTTTTTTTCTTGTTAAAGCATTTGTTGAGTAAATCAAATAAAATTACTTTAATTAAATTGTTTATTTTCTATCAATATGCCTCATAAAAGATAAAATAGTTCTTGTCCTAATACTTTTGCACAGTACTGCATATATATATACATATATATATATATACCCTAGGTGCGATAGGTAAATTGTCGCAATTATTTTATTATTTCAAAGCGAACGTCTATTATACTAAATATTAAATTTATTTTGTAACAAGTACTTTTTCTTGTTAAAGCATTTGTTGAGTAAATCAAATAAAATTTACTTTAATTAAATTGTTTATTTTCTATCAATATGCCTCATAAAAGATAAAATAGTTCTTGTCCTAATACTTTTGCACAGTACTATATATATATATATATATATATATATATATATATATATATATATACCCTAGGTGCGATTGGTAAATTGTCGCAATTATTTTATTATTTCAAAGCGAACGTCTATTATACTAAATATTAAATTTATTTTTTTAACAAGTATTTTCTTCTTGTTAAATCATTTGTTGAGTAAATCAAATAAAATTTACTTTAATTAAATTGTTTATTTTCTATCAATATGCCTCATAAAAGATAAAATATTTCATGTCCTAATACTTTTGCACAGTACTACATATATATATATATATATATATATATATATATATATATATATATATATACCCTAGGTGCGATAGGTAAATTGTCGCAATTATTTTATTATTTCTAAGCGAACGTCTATTATACTAAATGTTAAATTTATTTTGTAACAAGTATTTTCTTCTTGTTAAAGCATTTGTTGAGTAAATCAAATAAAATTTACTTTAATTAAATTGTTTATTTTCTGTCAATATGCCTCATAAATGATAAAATATTTCATGTCCTAATACTTTTGCACAGTACTACATATATATATATATATATATATATATATATATATATACCCTAGGTGCGATAGGTAAATTGTCGCAATTATTTTATTATTTCAAAGCGAACGTCTATTATACTAAATGTTAAATTTATTTTGTAACAAGTATTTTCTTCTTGTTAAATCATTTGTTGAGTAAATCAAATAAAATTTACTTTAATTAAATTGTTTATTTTCTATCAATATGCCTCATAAAAGATAAAATATTTCATGTCCTAATACTTTGGCACTGTACTGTATATGTAGCTAGATCCGTTTGCTTCTTGAAACTCGACCGATTTGGTATAAACCGGAAAGTCGACATAAGCAGTCGGTAGTCGGTTGAAAGAAGGGGAAATTTTACCGTGTTATATATTCACGGTGCATACATAAACCAGCAGCCGAAAGAACGTAATTCATGACTTGAGAGTAATGCGTATATTGCAGAAGTTCCATCTGTTTACAAAAGTTTCCTCATCAGTACGGTCAGACTCCGATTGCTTTTAACCCACGATTGGAACCCGACCGAATTGGCGTCAGTCGGCGATTCTACCTCTTGGCTATGGGCGCTCGGTAGAAGAAGGTAGACTTTTTAGCGTGTATATTATCATTATACACGCCTAATAGCTGCGAGTGTACTAATTCATTGCTGAATGAACGATGCATATTTGCTAGAGTAGCTACAGTTTTTTAAAGTCTACCATTCTTCCAGAGTGCTCAATCAGGGTGTTCAAGCGTAAATAGTCATCCGCAGACAGATCTGTTTCGCTGTATCACAGCTCATCAGTACGGTTAGACTCCAGTTGCTTATAACCCAGGATTGAATCCCGACCGAATTTGCGTCAGTCGGCGATTCTACCACTGGGCTATGGGCGCTGGGTATATATATATATATATATATATATATATATATATATATATATATATTAGAAAACATTTTCAAAATTCAAAGGTGTCGGATGTACATTTCGACATGGGATTTCTAACAGAGATCCCACTTCACGTCAGTGACATTATTCCAAATGGCAAAGGCTCTGGGGTAAAGGGGGAAGGGGCCAGGTTAACAACGGTCACAAAGTAGAACAGGAGAGAGCTGGTAGTGGCGAGGATACAGGGTGTAAAGACAAGAGATAGACGGGGTATCAAATATCAAATGGTAGAGGCTAGTGAATGAGGGTCTTCGCCATTTGGAACAAAATAATGTCGCTGACGTGACGTGGGATCTCTGTTAGAAATCACATGTCGAAATGTACATCCGACAGCTTTGAATTTTGAAATTTTCTCTAATTTATATTGGCTCTGTATTCTAAATACATTGAGCTCTCTGCCTGCATCACTTTTTAATGTTAAATTTTTTTAATATTAATTAGGATCAGGTTCTTGGAATTTACCTTCCTACTCTTCCACTTCGGATTAAAGAAAAACAATATATATATATGTATATAAAAAACTGAGAAAAGTAATCAGCATGCAGCCAGTAAAACCAGTGTTGTGTGTCATTTTTTCTTTTTTTTTTTTTAGAAAAACTCCCGAGATTATATAATTTTAAAATTATTTAATAGATTTAATTTAGTGACACGTTTCTTAACTGAATAGGAATGAAGGTGTTCTTTTATTTGAGAGATAAGAAAATAAAATTATTAAGAGATATCTTATTACCTGCCTTGATATCGCTATAATTTAGTCAGAATCGGAAGGAAAGGCTTTCATTTACGTCGTAGACTCAACAGTTTATATTCAAGATTACAACTTTTTAAACGCATAATGTGTGTAAACTGATAAGTGTTAATAAAAGGAAAATGAATAAAACTTTATACAAGGTTGTCTATAAATAAGTAAATCTGAAAAAAATAGATGTACGTTCTTAATTTTGTACATACTCTTTCATTTTTTAAAAAAAGAGTACGGGATATCTGTCTTTCATCCCCTCAATGATGAAGAGAAAGCTTGAAGCAACAGAAATGTGATTATACAGGAGGATGATGAGGAGAATATATGTGCAACGACGAGGTAATACTTAAAATCAGAAAAAAACAGTTGAAGTTACTTGGATATGTACTGAGAAAGAGGGGCTTGGAGAATCTGACACACACAGTTCAGAGAAAAAGACAGACAAGAGAATGCAACGTGTGATAAGTGATGGGTGTGAGGAAATGGATGGAAAGGCGGAGTTTGGAAAGAGTAACAGGAGAAAGAGTGTTGGGAGCTTCTAGGGCTATAGGGAGATATGGAAGGCCATGGTCGACTACCTCCTGAAAGGCACGGTGAATAGAAGAAGAAGAAGAAGAAGACTGAAATCGAGATGCCAAAACTGAACGATAACCCCACACACCCCCACCTTTGGATTTCGTCGAGAAACTCGTGATATAAAACCAGAGCGCAGACGAGATGCGGTAGCAGTATTTAATGCATGGACAAATCATAGATTTTTTGAAATGGGCAAGATGGATTCTGAAGAAAAAAAATACTATGACACGACGCAGTGAACCAACTTTCCTGGTAACAGATTTGCAATTGATTCAAAATAATCTTTCCACTACATGTTAATGTAAAACGTAACACCGAGAACGCGCAATGAATTACTCTCCCTCGTGTTATTATTGGTCATGGCGGTAGAAGATATAAATAGTAGGGTAGTGTGAAAAAAATCAAAATTCTGATATTATATTCCTAATTGTAATAAAAAGTTGTCTTTACTTAGCAGTAATTAATCTGAAATGTCAAAATTGATTAATATCTTGGGCTGCCGAAATTAGTTTAAAAAATTGACATTTTATATTAAACTAGCATCATATCCCGGCGTTGCCCGTGCAACACAGAACATTTTAGAAGTAGGACTCGGTTATATAAAAAAAAATAATTATATAAAAAATTGTTGTTTAAAAATTGTTAAAAAAATCCATTAAAAAAGGTATTTTTTTTGTTTGTTTTGAGATAACGTGATTTGATGTTTTGTGACATTGTAAACAACATTGCGTTTGTTTGTTTCAAAATTACGGGGGACATATTTACATTTTTTGTTGACTAAATGAATTTAACATAAAAATAAAAATTATTTATTTTGTTATACTGAAATTAGAAATATGAAAACTATTACGCTCTCAGTTCAGAAATTTTCGAAAAATATTTAAAAATGTAGACATTTAATTTTAGAGGAAAAAGTTACTTTAATGCAATATGAATTACAGACATGAGAGATTTAGCGAAAAAAACGCTTTACTTTTTAAAAATTGTATTTTCTGCAGTATGAAATATTAAATCTGAAAAAAAAAGACAAAGAATTAAATTAACCATTGGCATTTTTTTTACATATTTTGTTTTTGTTTGAAAACTCTTTGTTATTTTAAATTTCTTTGGTTTCAAATTACTTTGAAAATATTCACATTTTTTATTGACCAAATGAATTTTTAAAACGTCGAAATAAAGATTAAATATAAAGGCTCATTTTTTAATACACAATATTTTAGTCGCGTTTGACACGTGTGATTTGATTTCTGTGACGTAGTTCAGCATCCATCTTGAATCTTAGATGTTTTACGGAGCAAATAGAAACAATCGGACCCATTGGCCAAAAAGTGCGAAAGGGAAAATTGCTGAAATTAAAACTCAAAATGTATGGCTTCTCTGTAGATATGTGTCCCTAGAAATTTTGGATGGCATAGCTTAAAAAAATGTAGGCGTACATAGGGAACAGTCACACACATACTCACAGATTGCCTTTTATATATATAGATAAGTCATTTTCAAAACGTTCTATTTTTTAATTTCATAGTGTTTATGATCTAATAATGATATTGATGCTGACTGATTGCTGCTTCTGTTACTGCCTTAACACAACGTTCAACAGCCTGGGTGTGACGAGGCAGTCAATAAATGGGATAGTTGTACCCTTTTCCTGTAATTCTTCAATTGGGAAATTCATGGTTAAGAGGTTTAGGAATAAGATGATAAATCTGCCCAAGAAATCAGCGACAACTAATTAGAAGCATCAAAATTGATTGTGGCTAATCTGAATTGTAGAACGTCATTGTCTTGTTCTTGTCCGGCTTTGAAAATGTGCCTGATAGCTAATTCTGTCACAAATTCTTCTTAATCATACAGCATAAAAACGAGAAAATTCTCAGGATACAGAAAAGATGCACTTTTTCTTTTTCGTCATTGAGCAGGATTTTAGATCTCTGAGTCATTTTAAAAATATGAGGAGGTTCATGACCAATTGACAAAAATCATTTAATATCAAACCATAAAGGGAAATAAAATTTCATTATAAATGTTGCAATTGCTTTCAGTTTTTCTTCTGTTTCTTTAATTGCAACTTACAGATTTCATGTTCGGTTGGAGAGTGTTTCTACATTTTTTTTCCTGCAAAGGCATCTGGAATTTCGTTTTTGTCAATAGCTTAACATATGTCAAGAAGGTATCTTTAATCCGTGGTTATTCAATGCCGTTTCTAGAAACTCGTATTGAAAATAAATTTTTCAAACTAGAGACCCAGCAAAGTAGACCCAAGCATATGACAGGATTTATTATCGGCGGTCACAATTTGAACAACATAAGGTACACAGATGATACAATGCTGATAGCAGACACGGAAAAGAAACTACAAGACCTCCCACAGAAGGTGGCTGTAGAGAGTGACAAGAAAGACTAGAAATAAAATGCATGGTCATCACCAAAAAGGACAGCCCAAAAGGCGAAATACAAGTGAAGGATACTAAAAACAAGCAGGTACAAAAATTTAAATACCTAGGAAGTGTTCTAACAGAAGACGGAAAGTGCGACACAGAGATCTGAAGGCGAATTGGCTTGGCGAAGGAAGCATTCCAGAAGTTGAGTTAAGTATTAAGTAACAAGACAATTTTGCTAGAAACAAAGAAGAGAGTACCGGATTGCTATGTGATGTCTGTCCTTCAATGTGGCAGTGAATGCTGGACAATATCTTCGAAGATGACGGAAAGACTTGAATCAACCGAAATAGGGTTCTACAGAAGCATACTGAACAGAAAGTGGGGGATCAGTTCCATAATACAATCAATATATAAACTGACCCCTCACTTTACGGTCAGAGCAGTTTCTATACATTTATATTCTTGTGATCCAAAGGCACAATGATTCATTCCAGGAGCTGAGAAGAGTATTAAAAAACAGGACAATTTTGCTAGAAACAAAGAAGAGAGAACTGTATTGCGATGTGTTGTTAGTTCTTCAATATGGCAGTGAATGTTGGACAATATCTTCGAAGATGAAGGAAAACCTTGAAGCAACTAATATGTGATTTTACAGAACGATTCTGCGGATATCATGGATCGAGCATGTGATCAATGATGATGTCTTAGAAATGATGGAAACGAAAAGGAAATTAATAATGAGCATCAGGAAGAGACAGCTGAAGTTCCTGGGAGATGAAATGAGGAAGGAGGGCTTGGAGAACCTGTTGCTTACAGGCCAGATAAGGGGAAAAGAGATACAGGGCAAAGCAGCGGATAACATATTTGAAGGACCTGATCAGGTGAATGAAGGAATGAGGGTTGCATGGTGCAACAGGAGAAAGCGTGCTAAGAGCTACCAATGACAGGGAGATGTGGAAAGCCATGATCGCTTACGTCATGAAAAAACATGGCACATAAAAGAAGAAAGAATACATTCATCGTCAGGATTTGTGGGCATCCAAAGATAGGAAATTTACTTTGTCGAATTTTGGGACGAGTAGTCATCCTGTAAAACGTGTTTACAATTAAAATTAAAGTTTCAGTACTCACCAACAATTTCGTTCGTCTTCCTGGTGCAGTGCTCTGATATCTTTTATGTAATATTTATATTGTTATTAGGAATACTTTCTAGACGATGACTATGAGGGTGCGTCTCTGTCTTGATGGAAGGATGTAAATTACAAATTGAATCTTTTTGCAACCAGTTGCTAAGGGATAAAATTTCCCCGGACAATACGACCGACCAGAAGAGAGTGAATTAAGTTTATCACTTGAGTCTATTATCATTTAAAATATTTTCTTTTCTCTTTTAACAACTTTGTTCAAAAGTGATAAAGGCGGAGTCTTATCTGGTGTGAACAGACAAGAGTCTAAACCAAGCCTAAAGCTGGGCCTACAGGATATATTTGCCTAAGCTTAAGGGATCGGAATCTCCACTTTAATTGACTTTGGTGGTAAATACCAGTGTGGATTGGTAAATTTTTGAGTGAGCCACCAATCACTCTTGGTCAAATCTCTGCTTCTTAGTGTTGAGGGATCGAGACGGGTCTCCGCCAAAGGGTAGAGTCTTGTTTGTGGTGTATAAACAAGGGCCTGACTTTTAGCTGGATCTGAGGATATTTTTGGCTTAGCCTAAGGGCCCAGAAACCCCACTTCAATTGACCTTGTGTCGCATTGGCCTAGATGGAACGGTGATAAATACAGTGAGGACTGGATCACATTTCGAGAGAACCACCATTTAATCAAATTTCTGCCTTCGAGCGGAGAGTAATCCAAACCTGACTCCGATAAATGGTAGATTCTCGTTTGAAGTAAACAGTCAATAACCCGACTCTGCCTTAAACAGGGTCTACAGGAAATCTTTGGCCGAGCTTACGGGCACGGATAGACACGACGAAAGGTAGAGTCACGTTTAGGACAAACAGACAACTGCTTAAAATAGAGTCTACGGGAGATTTTTGGCTGAGCTTAAGGTTTCAGAATTTCCACATTAATTGATCTTGTATTGCCTTGGTAGGAAGGTGGTAAATACCAGCATGAACTGGCTCTTTGTTGTTTCATCTGAAATTGTTGCAAACGATATTTTTTCTTGTCCAGGAGACCGTCTCTTTCAAACAAAGAGAGTGTTTGCTTGGGCTTACTTTGCAGGGTCTCTAGCATTTTCAGATCTGATAAATTTAGCAAAAGAAAACTATTTTAAAAACATATTTTCTTCTATTTTCTTTTCATTCAGGACCCCATAATATTTGTATAGTTCTGTACCATTATATATATATAGCAATCTGTGAGTATGTGTGTGACTGTTCCCTATGCACGCCTACATTTTATAAGCTACGCCATCCAAAATGTCTAGGGACACATATCTACAGGAAAGCCAGGCCGACGCACACATTTTCAGTTTAAGTTCAGCAATTTTCCCTTTCGCACTTTTTGGCCAATGGAGCCGATTGTTTACATTTGCTCCGTAAAAAATCTAAGATCTAAGATGGTTGTTAAATTACTTCACAGAAATCAAATCACACGTGTCAAACACGACAAAAATATTTTTGTTAATAAAAATGAGCCTTTATATTTAATTTTTATTCCGACGTGATTAACATTTATTTGGTCAACAAAAAAAGTGAATATTTTTACCTGTAATTTTGAAAAAAAAAGTTTTTTTTTCAAAACAAAAACAAAATATGTAAAAGAAAAAGTGCCAATGGTTGATTTATTTATTTATTTAAGTTTATTTTTTAGATTCAATACTTCATAATTCAGAAAACAGAATTATTATTTTTTTTTATGCAGGAAATCAACTGTCTGTAATTCTCAACTTTCCTTTTCAAATTTCAATAACTGATTTCCAAATACTCCCCTCATTGGCATATTTTCATCATCATCATTTCTCCATCCCACCCAGATGGTGCATAGGGCAGCAACTTTCTGTTACTGTTTCAGTAACAAACTGTTTTTTACGGGGTAGGGTGGTTAGCCCTGCGCCCAACCTCCAAACCTGGAGGACCGGTGGACCATAGATGGTCCTTACGTTTACAGCATCTGGTATTCCCAAATGGTCACCCATTTAAGTACTGAGCAGGCTCGATGTTGCTTAACTTCGGTGATCGGACGGGAAATTGTGTATTCAACACGAAATAGCTGTAGACCATTGGCATACTCTCTTACTACTAAAATATTCTGAGTTGCATCGTCAACGCCGGACTATGATGCTAGTATAAGGGTACAATGACCATTTGTAAAGTTAGCAAAATACGTTTGTATCGTTCGGTTACTTAAACAAACTCCCCGTACACAATAAATATAATTTTGTTGCTTGTGAGGCATTTCAACCTTAATGGGGAAAAATATCTAAAATGCAATTAATAATCTTTCATTATGATCGGAATGCGAAATGGACTCGAATTAAGGACATGAAATTTCCGGACAAAAAACATATATATATATATATATACTAGCATTATAGCACGGCGTTGCTCGGGTGTAATGAAAGCTTTAAAGCTAATCCATGGTCCTGGAGCTCAGACTCTTTGGACGTTGGCACGAAAGACTAAAAAAGCTATAGTTGTTTCCTGTTAAAGTGAAACCGTAGACTGAAAGTAAGATGAATGGATGTAAGTCAAATTTTGATTTCCTGGTATCGATATCAAATAAGTTTTATTCGTCGTAAACTGAATTTTGAAGCCTAAATATGTCCTCTGAGTAAACGGTATCATGGCTGAGACTAAGAACTATAATTATACCTATTTAGAGCCAAATCTGAAGCAAAAACTAAAATCTTGAAACTTCTGAACCTCGTTTCTTATGTCTTTGTCTATGAGTGTATCAAATTTAATTAAAATCGAACGACTCCTTCTATAACCCGACTTTTTCGATTTTTGATTTTCGATATTTATCAGGGATACCTCGACACAAAACCTAGCTAAGAATACTCGCAGATGCTTATAGTACATCTGTGTAAATTTTCAAGAAAATCGATTCAGCCGTTTCGGAAACTATAGATAACGGACACACACACATATACACACACAGACTAAGTTCCATATATAAATAAGTTTATATATATATATATATATATATATATATATATATATATATATATAGTAATATGCAGACAGATCTGTTGTGCTCTATCACAACTTATCAATGACGGAATCGCAGGAAGATACAATGATAAAAAAGCTCAAAGCTAGGCTAAAATAGGAGAAAGATGGGAATCAAGAGATAGAAGATATTTTGAGATTGTAGCTATCTGGGAAGCAAGTATACGAAAGGGAGTTCCTCAGGCGGGAAGTGAGTACAAAGAAGCTTTTAGAGTAGAAGGCGTCGTTATATTTGGCATAAACATACTAGGAAAGAAATGAAAAAATATATTAATGTTCATCCTAAAAGAAGAACAAAACGAACGAAGAGTCAGTCTCTTAATCTTGATCAGGACTGCTTTGACAATCTTAAGCAACTGAAAAAAGCGCACTATAAGCAAAACATCAAACCAGTTCTCTTCATAATGAAGAAATTTCTTGTCCAGATCTATTTAACTGTCACTTTTTCTCCAATTAATTCTCCGAGGAGTTATGCTTTTTTCCTGTTAAGAAAAGAGGAATTTTGTCATCAACGATTTCATCTACGATGAAACGTTGGCCGATAAAATCCTAAAATATTTCCCCTACTTATATTATTATTATTATTATTATTTTTATATCAGTTTTATTTAAAGACTAGCAGTATTGCCCGGCGTTGCTCGGGTGTAATGAAATCTTTAAAACTAATCCATGGTCCTGCAGCCCAGACCCTTTGGACGTTGGCACGAAAGATTAAAAAACAATAGTTGTTTCCAGTTAAAGCAAAACCATAGACTGAAAGAAAAATGAATGGATGTAAGTCAAATTTTGATTTCCTGGTATCGATATCAAATAAGTTTTATTCGTCGTAAACTGAATTTTGAAAGCTAAATAAGTCCTCTGGTTAAATGGTATCATGGCTGAGACTAAGAACTACAATTATACCTACTTAGAGCCAAACCGGAAGCAAAAAATAAAATAAAAGGGCTTAAAAAAATGCAGTCATACAGGCAGATAAACAGACACACACACAAACATCTTCCCTTATATATATATATATATATATATATATTATCGATTTTCTGCACTATTGTAAGAACTGTAACCTTGAAACTTCTGAATATCGTTGCTTATGTATTTGCCTATGAGTGTATCAAATTTGATTAAAATCGGACCACTCCTATAACCTGATTTTTTCGATTATCGATTATCGATATTTATGGGGGTTACCTCGACAAAAAACCTAGGTAAGAACACTCGCAGACGCTTATAGTACAACTGTGTAAATTTTCAAGAACGGTTCAGCTGTTTCGGAGTCTGTAGGTAACGGACACACACAGACGCAGATACACACACACACACACACACACACACAGACAAAGTTACATTTATAAATAAGTTTAGATGTATACATACATATACGAGGGTCATTCAATAAATAAGGTGAATTTTTCTAATACAGATAGGAGCTTACATTTTTTAATGTTTTTTTCAACTTAGTCTCTCAGCATTGTCACACACTTTTCCTATCTGTGCACATGCTTCCCTTTTCTCTCAGCATAAAAATCTTTGGACTGATGTCTCAGCCAATCGCTCACAGCACTTTTGACTTCGACGTCACTTTCAAACTTATTCATATAATTTAGCCCGCATGTCGACATTCTTTCGCTGAAGCATGTGGCACCATACACACTTGATATTCTCATATGAATTTCAACTGGTTTGTACCATTCATTCAACCACCGGCGCGACGTGGCTTCCCTGTGTCTCTTCTATAAATACTTTCACGGCATCTGCTCCGATGAACTTAGATCACTGGTGCCCCCTAAATACGAATTTGAATGAGATACTTGATTAGCAACTAGATCCCACCCTTTTACAGTGAAACCGATAAAATGCCGCCGTACCATCTACTCCAACAGTTTCTTTCCTCGCACTTCCCGAATGTGGAATTCTCTTCCACACGACTGCTTCCCCGACGGCTACAATCTCCAGGAGTTTAAATGTAAGGTCAATAGACACCTCCTAACACACTAACCTCTCTCCCATTCTATCAAACACTCTTTCCATCTGCCCAACCGTCATCCTCGCTATCCTTACTCATCTGTCACCTTCCTCCTGACATTCCCTATGTCTAACCACTCCTTCTCTTTACCTTCATGTAGCCCCATGCGCAATAGTGGCAGTGGAATGCCTTGCTTGGGGTGAGATGATTAAAAAAAAAAGCTTGATAACTGACCAGTGTTCAATCTTGGAGCATGCTTCTTGGTCGGCCATCTTTGTTAATCTCCAAAACTCTCAATGTTTTTTTTTCAATCTGCTAAAAAAATTAAATCCCTTTTAAAAAGAAGTAAAGGAAAAAGATTTTTAAAAAAGTAAGCTTCTATCTGTCTTAGAAGTTTTTATACCAAAAAATTCATCTTATTTATTGAATGACCCTCGTATATCTCCATATATTTATAGGAAAGACTACTAAAAGGTTGTAAGTTTAAAAATGTATTTTTTGAGAGTATTGACTTATTTCTATTATTATATATATATATTTGATATTTCAGACCGGCCTCGGCCTTTCATCAGAAACAAATGTTTTTTAAAATTTAAACTAGAAGCGTTCGCCACGAGAGAGTTCGTCGAGAGATGTTTACATCACGTGACGTAGAAAGCGATAGAGTTTTTTTAATACTTGTAAACGTAAACCTATCTCTAATAATACTTTTAAATGTCTGTTTTAAAGGAAATTTTTTAAGTGTATCTAAAAAATGTTTAACTATTGAAATATTTATAAAGATTCAAAACACCTAAGTCCCTATTTAACCCTAGCCTATATGAATTTAATTTTAAAATCCAGTATTTTTCTTTCTTTCTGCGTGAGTGTGTAGAATTAAACACGGAATCTATCAGTAAAGATTTGCAGTTTTCTAATGTGTGTCCTGGTTGATTGAAGTGTTCTGCTATGGGTGAATAAGTGTTGTTTTAGCGTATGCTTAGTTTATGATTATATTTATAGATATATATGTGTGTATGTGTATGTGTGTGTGTGATAAAAATATAACTTTATTATTGTTGTTAGGGCCAGGAAGAAAGACACGAAAATAAGTAAGTCGGTAGCAAGGGTGTATTTGAATAAAAGAACATATATACAAAATAAGAGTGTTATTTGACAGCAGATAGAAGTTTCCGTCTGAACAGTCAAGTTATACTGCGTCTCGACTGCCTCCTTTAAGAAGTCTCGCAGGTTAGTATTTATGAAGGAGGAAGAGTTCATTCCAATGTAGATAACGCACCATAACACTATCTATCTACCGATCTGTTTTTGCCTTTAAGGGCCAGGAAGAAAGACATGAAAAGACGAAGGTAGGTTGAACCAGTTTATTGGAATAACAGAACATATATACAAAATAAGAGTGTTATTAGTCAGCAGATAAAAGTATCAGTTCGAATTGTCATGTTACACTGCATCTCGACTGCCTCCTTTAAGAAGTCTCGCAGGTTAGTATTTATGAAGGAGGAAGAGTTCATTCCAATGTAGATAGGGCACCATAACAATTATATATTCATGGGCAACTGAGTACAATATCAGATATAGATTGTATGCAAATATAAAAGTGAATATGAGGTCAACATATATTTCATATTTTACTTGGAATAATTATATATGTTCGGTAATCGTGCAATATGTGTAGAAAATCTCTTGAATTATTATAACATCGATGGGTTGGGGATCAACTGTTATGATTCAAATTATTCTATAAGCTATTGAGTAGAAAAAGTTTCGATTAACAGTTTAAAATTATAAGTTTGCAAATAACAGTAAAAAATACGTACAAATAACTGCAGTAGTATTTAGCAATGACAGGGCAAATTTATGGCAAGTCGGACAGAGGAGCTAATTCAAGAGTTTATGTACTTGTTTGGTACGACGAAGTAGAACAGAGGTCGGCAAGCTTTTGGAGAGTGAGGGCCAAAACGCTATGTAGAATCACGGAGGTTACATTTGAATGTTTTGACGGTAAAAGGATGGGACCTAGAAACCAATATATTATAAGCAACAAAATTCAAGTGGTTGGACACCAGAGAAAGATGTTCTTCATAGTAGAATCAATGAAAATATTTGTAGAAAAGACTAAGGGAAACCATGCCCTGACGTTGAGAAAGTGACTGAAGTCGAGCTGTTAAATCTGGATAGATTACGTTGAAGATATTTTTGGGGGGTTTTGCCGAGAACCCCGAGATGAATAGCAAAATCACCCGATCAGATATGGCACCAGTTCTAA
This sequence comes from Ascarosepion bandense, assembly GCA_037127315.1. Classification (NCBI taxonomy): domain Eukaryota; kingdom Metazoa; phylum Mollusca; class Cephalopoda; order Sepiida; family Sepiidae; genus Ascarosepion; species Ascarosepion bandense. Next base: position 161,573 of record JBBBDQ010025093.1, read on the forward strand.
ATGCACGGAAAAATTGTAAATTTATTGAAATAAATGAAATAATTAAGTAAATATTTCAAACAATATTAAGTTATTACAGTTCTTTTAAGCAAGATTTACATTTTTCAGTTAAAAGATACCTTTATCGTTTTGTAAGTCGTTTTATTTGCTGCGCAAATATTTTTTTTACGACTTAGTACTGGATTGCTATGTGATGTTAGTCCTTCAATATGGCAGTGAATGCTGGACAATAGCATTGAAAATAAGGACAAAACTTGAAGCAGCGGAAATGTGGTTCTACAGAAGGATGCTGCGAATATCATGGATCGGGCATGTCAGCAATGATGAGATCTTGAAAAGAATCGACAAAAAGTGGGGGATCACATCCATATTACAATCAATATATAAACTGACTCCTCACTTTGCAGTCATAGCAGTTTCTATACATTTATATTCCTGTGATCCAAGGCACAAGGATTCATTCCAGGAGCTGAGAAGAGTATTAAGAAACAGAACAATTTCGCTAGAAACAAAGAAGAGGGTACTGGATTGCTATGTGATGCCAGTTCTTCAATATGGCAGTGAATGCTGGACAATATCATAGAAAATGAGGACAAAACTGGAAGCAACTGAAATGTGGTTCTACTGAAGGATGTTGCGAATGTCACAGATCGGGCATGTGAGCAATGTTGAGGTTTTGGAAAGAATGGAAACGAAAAAGAAATTAATACTGAGTATCAGGAAGAGACAGCTAAAGTTCCTGGTTCATGCAATGAGGAAGAAGGGCTTGCAGAATCTGATACTAACAAACCAGATACACGGAAAAAGACAGGAGAAAGCAACGGGTAACATATTTGAAGGACCTAATCAGATGAAATTTGATGTGACGAGGGTTTCATGGTGTAACAGGAGAAGGCGTGCTAAGAGCCACCGGGGACAGGGAGACGTGTAAAACCATGATTGCCTACGTCCTGAAGGGACAGGGCACAGAAAAGAAGAAGAAGAATTTGCATTTGTTTTAATTTCATATTTGTCAATAATCTGAACAATTCGAGATATGCAGATGGCTCAGTGTTGATAAGCAAGCAGAAAAGAAAACGTAAGACTTCCTCAGGAAGGTTACAAGAAAAAGCGAGAAGAAATATAAATCTGAGTATAAATTTCAAGAAAAATAAATGCATGGTCAAAAAGCTACATACAGGTTCTGGATGCCAAAATAAAACAGGTTAATAAATTAAAATACCTTGGAAGTGTTCTGACAAAGGATGGAAAATTCCACACTGAGATCTAAAGACGCATTTGCATGAACAAGAAAAATACTTATGAGTGCTATGAACAAAAAGGCTACAACCATTTAGAAAGAAAACAAAGAGAAAAGAAGTTATATTATTAGGTTGTCCCAAAAGTCGTAAACACTTGCGAAAAATTGAATTTTTATGCAATTTCTTCGCTTACATTGTTTTAGTTTTCTTAATCTTTGTATTCCAGATGACACTCGATAAAATTGAGCTGCGAGATTTGATTCGTTATTGCTGGAAGCGAGGTCTTTTAACCAGAAAAGCTGCAGAAGATCGATTCGGCAAGAAATTCATATTGTGCGTTTGGTAGAACTTTGAAGGAATCGTGCATTTTGAGTTGGTTCCGAATGGTTGTGCCATAAGTGCCGAACTTTACTGTCAGCAAATTGAGTGGGTCTACGAAAAGTTGAAGCAAAAGTACCCGGCTCTGATCAACCGAAAGCGCGCTTTGATGCAGCAGGACAATGCCAAGCCACACACCGCCAGTAAGACCAAAGACAAGTTTGAAGACTTGGCTCTCCTCCATCAGATTACGGCCTTTTTCGCTCAATGCAACACTTTCTGAAGGGCCGACTATTCGACTCGTTTGATGAGGTCGAGGAAGCATGTCAAGAATTCTCTGATTTGAAGGTACTTTGACCACATCCGAAAGCTTGCAGATCGATGACAGAAAGTCTTGGAAAACGTTGGTCTTTATTTTGAGCAATAATTTTTGTTGTTTTTGCGAGTAAAATTTCAATATTTTGCAAGTGTTTACGAACTTTTGGAACAACCTAATACATTCACAAATAAAAGTTTCATGATGTACTGTAAAGATCGACAATTTGCAAGCATATGCATTAAACAATTCGTACGTACATGAATTTGAAAAAAATTAGATGAATTTAGAATGCTTGCAGATCGATTGCACAAAGTCTTGGAAAATGATGGTCTTTATTTTGAGCAATAAAAAAATTTCAACATTTTGCAAGTGTTTACGAACTTTTGGGAAACCTAATAATAAATTCGAGTGCTAAAGGTTAAAATCTGTTAATTCTTTGAAGCTTCGACAAGACATATCATCATTCCATGAGGTTTTGCCACGTCAAAATTCTATGTTAATGAATAACAAGTAAGAAACAAAAACGTAAATAAAACATCAAGAAATGTGGTAATTATTCAATAAACGAATCTGCTATTTTCCTTCTTTTTTCTTAATCCTTTAAAATGGATCTCCACAACTTCCTAATTCTGTGGACAACGATAATTATATCCGGCAGCAAGGCTTTTGATCGGGGGATTTTAAGGAGATTGTAATCAAATCTTAATTGTGTTAGTTTCAGGTCCACCCTGACGTGGAGTGGTAGTGCCTGTTCGGGACCATGCTATGGGCAAATAATAACCCACCCCAAACAAAATCAAAATCCTATAAAATATAAATTAATATTTTCATAAAAAACTAACAGCAATGTATTTTATATTAAAAAATAACCAAAAATAATTAAAAAAAATATAAAACAATATATATATATATATATATATATATATATATATATATATATATATATACTACCGGTCATAATTATTAGGCCACTCCATTTTAAAAATAATTATGTATTTCATACTATTTTTAGTATGTATTGCCAATTGGATAATTCTAAATGAAAATAGAATGGTTCTTTTGTTATTACTTTGCAAAATTTTACAAAGCAGCAAGGAAGTCTTTGCTTTGGCTGGCCAATAGGAAGAAGAGACGGGCATAGGGAAGTGTTTACAAAAACTGGACACCAGAACAGTTCATTTGATGCACATGTTATAGTGCAACTTAATCGAAGCAAAATGAATAATGTCTTCCGAGGATCTTTCACATTTTCCCGGATCACGGATAGCTGGCGTTTTTCTCTTCCGACCACTTTTTCCTTCACGTTCTGGACTGAGAGATTTAAATAGATAAATAGACAGATGCATGAACAGACTTAGATAGATAGATAGATAGATAGATTCTTGTTCAAATTAAATGAAATAAAACGAATAATTTCTTTTTTTTTTTGCATTTTCCCTGAGCCCACCACTGCAAATGGCCTAATATAGGGAAAAATAGAAATTGATTACACTCTTATTGATTGTTTATATATTTATTGGCCTATCATATTTCCAGTAAAAATTACGATTGGGATTTTAGTTTTATTCATTATTATGTCATAGTAAACATAGCTTTTTAGATTAAGTTATTTTTAACATAATAGTCCTGTTATTAGTTTCATTTGAACTTTGTAGATATAGCCTTGGCTGGCAACCAGTCTAATACAGAAAGAAATGGCAACCTACTGCGGGATAATCTTCTGCCCAGTCAGGCATGTCTTTTTCGAGACATGATCGCCCAAAGCTGTATCACCTATGACACTTAACTGACTGAATGAATATAATAGTTGAAAACTTGATTAAGGCTTCTTATGGGCATAATGTGGGGGATCAGTTTTATATTGTTATGAAGTAATAACATGATCCCCCAATAATTACTGCTTAATAATATAATATATCTCTTCCCTCTCTAGATATGAGTCAAATAATAGGACAGATTGGCTTCTATAGCCTTGGTTGGCAACCAGTCTACTGCAGAAAGAAATGGCAACATACTGCGGGATACACTTCTGCCCAGTCAGGCATGTCTCATTCACGTATGGAATTTAACTGATTGACAGTTATAATCTACAGCTGTGTATTATAGACTACTCAAAAGCGTTTTAAAACGTACGCCGCAAAGACTAGTCACAGACGCTCGGTAATTTGAAATATTCGGGAAAGACATTAAGATAATCAAGAACCTATATTGGCAGCAAACCGTTTGCACACGGAAAGGAAAGAATTTCAGCAGTTATAAAATATAGAAAGTGACGTAAGACAAGGATGTGTTTTCTCACCGGACCTGTTCAATCTGTACAGCAAAACCGGAATGAGAAAGCTAAAAACCTTGCCAAGACTCACTGACGGCAACAATCGGAACACTATAAGAACATTAAAGAATGCTTTTCAATCGTTCTTTCAAGCAATATCCTACAACTTTTAGAATTGTAGTAGATAGACTAAACTATCGCCCGGTTCACATTCCACCCACGTCTATTGAACAGGTGAAGAGGTTCATCCATTGTCCCCTGTTTAGGATGCGGTTTCCGGTTTTCTCTTTTCCAATCTTTTCACTCTTTTTTTTCAATTGGAGTAGATAGACTGAACTATTGCCCGGTTCACACTCCACCCACATCTATTGAACAGGTAAAGAGGCTCATCCCTTGTTCCCTGTTTAGGATGCGGTTTCAGGTTTTCTCTTTTGCAATCTTTTCACTCCTATGTAGCCCCCTTCATATCAGTGGCGTTACCGCCTTGCTCGGGGTGATATGATTAAAAAAAATGACAAATTGTATTCCAAACTCCGACAAAACTACAATATAAATACATATATGTCAACATATTCATATCTCTGCTCAAAAGTTGAGTATAATTTACCATGTGTTCAATTGTAAAAGTAGAATAACATATTCTTATTACTTCAAAACACCAAAGATTCAATTTTAGCATTAAATGTCAGTGTATAGGCGTCTGTCATGTTTGATACAAGGCCACTTAATAACAACCGACAATACCCACATTTTAAAATATCTGAAGGTTAAATGTTGAAAGTTGTAATGTGGAAGAATAAAATATTTTGTTTTGTATGCTAAAGGAAAATTGAATTAATTAAACAGAATAACAGGTGTGTGAGAAGAAAATGTCAGTTAAATGTTCCAGGGAAATAGCAGTAAGTAGTAGAATGCGTATATGTAAAAAGATTAATAAAGCTATTAATAAAGTCATTCCTTTTTATGGCCGGCTAGAGATTGTACTTAACCGAGTCAGTTGAAGTATCTTGTTATTTTGACGGCGTGTGATTGAAGACGAAGAAATGAAAATTAAAAGGAGGAAGAATGAATGTATGTCGACGAGGCATGACAGGGTCGACGTCTTGAAATTTCTTTTTGTTAGATTTTCGCTTGTCGTTTCTAATTCCTGCTCCTATTTGACTGACTGATTTTTACCGATCAAGAGGCGTGGTTAAGTAGTGGAATTTAGTCAAGTGACTGTCTCAAAACTGCATACATATTTTTTAGGTGTTAAAAAAATTTGACAGAGGTTATTGATCGGTTCAGAATCCAGATTCTTAATTTTCACACTGACTTTTGCTTTAGTCTGGGTTTTTCTAAAATGTTTTCGGGCCTTCTGGTTCATTTTTTCGGGTGTGCAATTTTACTTTTTGTTTTAGTTAACTGTTGGATGATATAATATTTGTGTCCTATAACCTACTGTAATATAACAATCTGGCCCCACCCGAGGAAGGCTGATGCAAGCGAGGGTGTTTCCAGTCGTTGAAAGGAACAGATGTCGTTTGACCTTATTTCCGGCAGCAGCGGAAATAACTACAGAGGCAAACAGAACAGTTGTCTCTGAGAATTACGTGGGCATGCGTGGCCGAGGCAAAACCGGAAGAAAAAGTCCCGGTTCTGGAAGATTATAAAAAGACCTCGGCACACGGATTCGCCAGTAGAGGAGCAACAGAGATCGGCCGGTGAAGAGAGACACAACAGATAAGACTACACTCCCGTCAACCCATTAGAAGCGCGCTCTCTCAATTCTCTGTTCCCTATTCTACACGGTTCATCGTTATTAATAAAAATATAACTTTATATTTATATATATATGCGTGTTTGTTGTTTGTCGATATATAACACCTACAACGAGTTAAAGAGAAAATCAATCAATCACAGTTTCCTGTCTTTCTATTTAAGTTTTTTTTTTATCCAACCATTATCGTGTTCCTCTATCCATTTACTCAAACACTCCCGGTAGGTTATACGTTGATTTTTGCTGTTCCTCTTGCTGTCAATCTGTCCTGTGAGTCTCCAATTTTCCAAGACGTCACCATTTTCAATCAATCTTTCCGTTATTGACATGGTCTATGGAATTCTCAGCAGCATGATGTACACCAAGCAACTGTTGTTTCAAGTTTTTTATTTCTCTTCAGTGTTTGCCTACCAATCACTTTCTCTGCCATAATTCTTTTTTTTTTTTTCGGGCATTCTTTATTTTTGATTCACTACGTTCTGTCATTACGTATAATTAAAAAAATACCTTCGGGCCACCTAGAATCTCCTCAAAAAATATTAAAAGATGGAGTTTAATAGATTTTATTAAAAAAAGAAATACAATCAGTAACAGGTGTGCATTTGCTTTTATCATTTTTAAATATAGGCATTTAACTATAAGAAGTGTCATACAAATCATCATCTATCTAAGCTAATTTATAAATGGAACTTTGTGTGTGTGTGTGTGTCCGTTACCTATAGACACCGAAACGGCTGAAACAATTTTCTTGAAAATTTACACAGTTGTACTATAAGCGTCTGCGAGTGTTCTTAGCTCGGTTTTTTGTCGAGGTACCCCGATAAATATCGAAAATTGAAAATCGAAAAAATCGGGTTATAGAAGGAGTGGTCCGATTTTAATTAAATTTGATACATTCATAGACAAAGACATACGAAACGATATTCAGAAGTTTCAAGGTTGCAGTTCTTACAATAGTGCAGAAAATCGATAATATATATATATATATATATATATATATATATATATATATAAGTCAAGATGTTTGTGTGTGTGTCTGTTAATCTGTTTGTATGTCCTTAGTACAAATCCACAATTTTTATCCGATTCTAACCAAACTTCACACAAATATTCTGTAGGCTAAGTCTGAGCTCAAGGACCCTGGATAATTTTTAAAACTTTCATTACACCCGAGCAACGCCGGGCTATACTGCTAGTATATATATATATATATATATATATATATATATATATATATATGTATGTATGTATGTATATTAGCTGCGAACGGTAAATTGTCGCAATTATTTTATTATTTCAAATATTCTTTAGGCTAAGGCTAACCTCCAGAACCCTGGATTAGTTTTAAAGCTTTCATTACACCCGAGCAACGCCGGGCTATACTGCTAGTATTCAATAAACCATCACCGGCTTTAAATATCACTTTACAAATTATGGCATTCTTTTCAAAAGTATTTAAGCAAGTGTAGATGAAAGAACGTCCTAAGCCTTCTTCAAACTCTGAGAAAACTCCCTTTCACTATTTAACTATTCTCCTTGAACGCCTCTAACCGATTCATCCAATACTAATTAAATAGACGTCAAATCAGAAAATCAGAAAATCGAACTTTCAAAAGTTGTTCCTTTTCTTTTTAACCGCATTTGAACTTATTTTCAAGGCTGCTTTTTGGATCGGTGTCTTGTTTAAAGGTGTGGCATTTTCAAATTATGCATAAAACAGATGATAAAGCATCCATTTACAAAATCAAATGTTATTGTTTATTTTCCTGGTTCTCTTATCTAAATCAAATCCCCAACCTCTTTGATAACCTCAAAAACTGCACAGAGGCATTTATTATGAAAACACAATTTGCATAATTAAGCAAAATATTTTGTGAACTGACGATTCCAAAGGTAAATATTTAATAAAACGAACCTGAAGTTTGACTAAACTAAAAAATAATTACACTGACTGTATTTTTTGAAAAGTTATTTTTTTACAATGTAATTATACAAAAGAAAGGCTTAAGAGTAATAAATAATCTTTACTGGCAGCAAACCGCTTGGATACGTACCTGTAACGAATTCAGCAGATATACAAAGATAGAAAGAGGCGTAAGACAAGGTCGTGTCTTTTCAGCGGATCTATTCAACTTGTACAGCAAGAATATTTTGGCGACCCTAGAAGTTATGTCTGGATTTGTCATCGGAGGCCACAACCTAAAGTACGCAGATGATACAGTTCTGATAGCAGACACAGAAAAGAAACTACAAGACTTCCTACAGAAGGTAGCCGAAGAGAGAGACAAGGAAGGACTATAAATAAACTGCAAGAAAACCAAATGCATGGTCATCAGTAAAAAGGGCAACCCAATATGCCAAATACAAGTCGGGGATACTAAAATCAAGCAGATACAAAAACTTAAATACCTGGGAAGTGTTATAACAGAAAACAGAACGTGTGACAAAGATCCGAAGGCGAATTGGCATGGAGAAGGAAGCATCCCAGAAGTTGAGTAAGGTATTAAGAAACAGGACAATTTCGCTAGAAACAAAGAAGAGAGTACTGGATTGCTACGTGTTGTCAGTTCTTCAATATGGCAGTGAATGCTGGACAATATCATCAAAGATGAAGGAAAATCTTGAAGCAACTGAAATATGGTTCTACAGAAGGATGCTGCGAATATCATGGATCGAGCATGTGAGCAATGATGTCTTAGAAATGTTGAAAACGAAAAGGAAATTAATACTGAGCATCAGAAAGAGACAGACGAAGTTCCTGGGACATGCAACGAGGAAGGAGGGCTTGGAGAATCTGATATTAACAGGCCAGATAGAAGGAAAAATAAAAAAGGGAAAGCAATGGATAACATATTTAAAGGACCTAAGCAGGTGGATGATGAAACGAAGGTTTCATGGTGTAACAGGAGAAGGCGTGTTAAGAACCCCCAGGTATAGGGAGACGTGGAAAGCTGTGATCGCTTACTTCCTGAAGAGACAGGTCATATAGAAGACGTAGAAGAAGAAGAAGAAAAAAAGAAGAATTATACAAAAATTATGCAAAATTTATCTCATTTTAAGTCCTTCTTTATGGCGGTAAATAATAAATATTTCTTAGCAGTTGAAATGAAGACTTGAGAGAACTTTTCTACACAAGGATGTTAAGAACGCTGTTGATTGAGCATGCGCGCTACAATCAATTTTTAATGAAAGAAGATCAAACAAAGCAGTTGTAGTTTGGATCAACGATACTCCATAATGTATAATTGTGAGTATGTATGATTTCAATATTAATCTTTTAATCTAGCACGAACTTTCGCAATGATCTAATAATGTTTTACCGCTATGTCATGACACAATTTACATAGAATTATCTAAATAGCAAGCTAGCATAAATCCCTTTAAGAAAAAATGTTAAAGACAGAAGGTTGTAAACTCGATTCTCTAAGCGATTTCAAATTAAATTCCAAATCTTTTGTTTCTGTCAAAATGAATTTCGAAGAAAAGTCGTCTGTGATTTCCATTGATTGCTTTCAATAGGGAACATTAATTTCTTTTGTTTTATGGTTTTCGATTTAAGAACTCGTAGTTTTCGACGCGAAAGTAGGATTGCTGAAATTACATTTTTTCAATAGATATTACCGAGTGATTGTTTAAATATGAAACAATTGCGTGAACATTAAATGAAAAACATTGCATTGTTCTTGTTCAGAATCGAAAATGTCAAGGAGGCGCTGAGACGATGGGTTCCGAGGAGAAGTCGTAAAAGGAGCCGCGGGTAATGGTGTAGGATTGCTTTGCAGAAGGAAAGGAATAAGTTGAAGATTCCTTAAGACTAATATTCTGAGAGCACAGTATCAGAAAAATGAAATGAAAAAGAAAAAGAATCGTAGTTAAAATGGCATAAGAATGAGATTATGTTAACATATACAAATGACAGAATCCGTAAATTAAATAATATCTAAAAATATGTGCTATATATATATATATATATATATATATATATATATATAGAGAGAGAGAGAGAGAGAGAGAGCGAGAGAGAGAGAGTGTGTGTATCGAGGCAGCAGATAATTTTCTAAATATATACTGTTAAATATAAGAAACAATAAATGTCTATTATGTTTAATAATGAGCCGTTCTAAATATCGTATTTTGGCATTAATTTCACTTAAAAATAAAGACAAACATTTTCCACCATTTGGATAATTTTTTATTAAGCTGCCTTCAAAGAGGTTACAAGGACGTTAACACAAAAACATCCACCATCAGCGACGATTTTATCTTGTGTTGACATAAAACTACACGAAGCACTTTATAAAATCACGTTTAAATCTGGTCATAACACATTACATTGCATTTAAATATATGGTTCTCACGCGGTGTGACGTCATAGAACCGCATTACAAATTTACGAACTGCGTTTGCTATTTTTGGTACTTGTTGCCATTGCTTAGCGGAGTTATATGCCAACACAAAATAAAATCGTCGCTGAGGGTGGATGTTTTTGTGTTAACGTCATTGTAACCACTCTGAAGATAGCTCATGTGAGCCGAAAGCTTAGAACGGCTCATGATTAAACATAATAGGCATTCATTTTCTCTTATATTTAAAATATCTATCTATCTATCTATCTATCTATCTATCTATCTATCTATCTATCTATCTATATATATATATATATATATATATATATAGTCCTGTGCAAAAGTATCAGGACAAGATCTATTCTATTTTTCATGAGGCATCAAAATAAACTTTAAAATCACCCCTGTCCTAAAGATTTTGCACACTACTGGTAGTATTAGGACAGTGGGGATTTTCCTAAAGTACTCACTGAAATTAAAATACAGGCTGAAAATTCAAGTAAATTACTAATAAATATTGATTATTTAAAAGTAGGTGTATAAGAAATGTATTGAAAAAAGTTGCATTTAATTTTTTCTATTTTCTATTAAACAAGTTATTTTGAAACGACTCTATTGAACATCTATGGGATATGTTAGATAGAAAAATTCATAAACCTAATGTTACTTCGCACGACACACTTTGGGAACAAATACAAGCTGCTTGGCAGGAGATACCATCAGATGCATTGAAGAAGATTGTGATGTCAATGTCTATGATCAAAGCAAAAGGCTATTATACTAAATATTATATTTATTTTGTAACAAGTATTTTTTTCTTGTTAAAGCATTTGTTGAGTTAATCAAATAAAATGACTTAAATTAAATTGTTTATTTTCTGTCAATATGCCTCATAAAAGATAAAATAGTCCTTGTCCTAATACTTTTGTACAATACTATATATATATATATATATATATATATATATATATATATATATATATATATATATTTGTTGCGATTGGTAAATTGTCGCAATAATTTTATTATTTCAAAGCAAAAGTCTATTATACTAAATATTAAATTTATTTTGTAACAAGTATTTTTTCTTGTTAAAGCATTTGTTGAGTTAAATAAAATTACTTAAATTAAATTGTTTATTTTCTGTCAATATGCTTCATAATAATAAAATAGTTTTTGTTCTAATACTTATGCATAGTACTATATATATATAAATATATATATACAGTACTATGACTTGCCCTAACGATCCTTTAGGTGAAACCTAGGTAGGTCCCTTAGCTCTAGGTTAGATTTATTCTTATTTGTTTGCTCTACTATGATATTGAGCGCTTTAGTGTTAGGTTCCTCGTCTCGGGTTTGTTTTTCTTTTCAACGAGTATTTTGACGTATGTTCATGTCCTTAGTTTGTTTCTTTTTTTTTATTTACATTTTTTCCCCTCCGAGTTTATATTCGGTGGGTTTTTTCGAGACGGATATAAAGTAATTATTAATATAATTATTAATATATATATATATATATATATATATATATAAATTGAGTTGGTAGTCCTATGTAATGATTTACTTTATCAAGAATGCATTATATATAGTCATATTTTAATAAGTAAACCACTAAATATGGTTATTTTTTATTATAAGTTTATAAAAAAAATAATTTACTACAACACACGAGCTGTTGTATTTCGGTAATATCTTACAACTTGGTCAGGCTGTTAAATGTCTTTTCTGTAAGGAATCATTATATATAGAAGCTTTAAAAACTACAAATTTTTTTACCAAATCCTGATAATAAAGGCGAGAAATTTTTTTGGAGGGCTTGCCTCAATGAACTATAGAAAGTCAGGTCATGATGGATAGGAGAAATCTGATTGTAAATGTTATGAATGGATAGGGACAGGAAATGATTTGAGACCCAGACATTTTCTATGCCAGTGAAGAAAAAAGAAACTAAATGATACATACATAGCTAATAAGATATTACCGAAACACAACGGCACTTGTGTTGCAGTAAAATCTGATTTTATTTTAAATTTATAACCAAAATCTTAGCATATATATATATATATATATATAGTGTATCAAGTCAGCACATTTGGATAATTATTTATTGATTTGCTTCTAATATATATAGTCATCTGCAGACGTTCTATTTTGTTGTATCACAGCTCATCAGTATAGTTTGACATCAGATTACTTCTAGCCAGGATTACTGAATCTCCCCCTCTCTCTCTCTCTCTCTCTCTATATATATATATATATATATATATATAGTGTATCAAGCCAGCAAATAACTTTCCAAACATATACTGTTAAATATACGAGACAATGAATATCTCTTATGTTTAATCATGAGCCGTTCTAAACGTCGTATTTTGGCTTTAATTTCAGCTTAGAACTAAATTAATAAAAGATTGTCCAAATCTTGGAGAATTTTTGTTTTTATTTTCAACTGAAATTAAAGTCAAAACACGATGTTTAGAACGGCTCATGATTAAACATAATAGACATTAATTGTCTCTTATATTTAACAGTATATGTTTAGGAAAAAATATATATATACACACACAAAATGACGTCAATATATATATATATATATATATATGTGTGTGTGTGTAATTATTCTATTATTGGCTTGTTCCCTCCACCATTCCATTAAAAATCCTAACGCATTTTTGTAGGTTGTTTCATAAAATGACCCTCTTACCCTTCTACATTTATATAAATGTTTACAAAAAAAAACATTCAGTAAAATCAGTTAACTATTCGGTAATTTTAACCCCCCCCCCCCCCAGCGCCATCATATGAAAAACTATATTTTGCAAAAAAACAATCATAATTAAAGTCACTTTTTTTCTGTGGAGACAAGGGACATGCAAAGTCATCATGATCTTCTATAAGGGACAAATGCTATATCTTAGGAAAGCAGGGTGATTGGGCTAAAGTTTGCAAAAGTATAAATGGTACAAAACGATATCTTGTGAGACATCAATAAATAAATAAATAAATAAATACACTTGGTTGTCTATTAACAACAATAATTGCGATCACGGCTAAAGAACAACCACTAAAAATGAACACAGAACACAGAAAACTTTCTTAACTCACGAACTGCAAAAGAACCTGCCCGTGCCTAAACGAAGTGGAGATGGTTATCTTATCTCTTTCCATACAACTATTGGGCTACTGTCTGATAGACTTAAAAATAAAAACGTACTTTATACCAAGAAGTAAGATATCTACTAATGAAAGATTTATGCTGTGAACTAATATTATGGCACAACGTTTTGCGTCAACAATCATTCGTAGATATACCCATTTTATAGGCTTTAAAACAACTTTTCAAATCTGCAGCCTAGCAGCCGTAAGAATGCCATATCCGGCATTTTCATCAATCTAACACTCGGTTTTATACTGCCAGTTATTAAATCTAAGCTGTATGCGGGGAAGAATAATATATATATATATCCAAAGTTACTCAGATGTTGAAGGAAGGGAAGGTATAATCAATTCGATCTCACGAACTCAAGTTTTCAATACACTTCTGAGAACAGGAAATGATATCGTCTATTTCCAAAATATAAACCGGTTTAATAGATGCCTACCCTCTGCCAAGAATAAAGGAGATAATAACAATATAACCAAAATAGTCTATTTAGTACTCCGGACCTCAAAAGATTGCAGGGGTACCAGAGCAGACGTGGCAGCAATATTCAATGCTAGGTCCAATGGAATATTTATAAATGTGTAAGAATTTTCTAGTACTATACAGGGAACTATCTTTCCAAAAAGCTGGTTTAGTCACTGATTCCATATAATATTTCAGCTTTATGTCAGCGTAAAAATTTTGTCCGAAAAGGCGTGAATAGTTACTTTCCTGGAGGTTAGCATCAGCCATACTAATGGAAAGTAGATAAAATTCTCTTGATTCCGTTTCAGAAGCGTTAAAATTAACAAGTCATTTCTTGCACCAGTTAACAACTCATTAAATCACTTATTGTTTTGCAATTTGTTGTTTAAAATTTAAATTTTTTCACACGTTTTTTTAATCATTTCACCCCAAGCAAGGCATTCCATTGCCACTATAGCGCAGGGAGTTACATAGGGGAAGGTGCCAAGAGAGCGATTAGATATAGGAAATGTCAGAAGGAGGGTGATAGATGAGTAAGGAGATACATAGGAAGAGTGTTTGCGAGAAAGGGTGCGTGTTAGTGTGTTAGGGGGTGTCTATTGACCTTACATTTAAAGTCCTGGAGATTGTAGCTGTCGGGGAAGCAAGCATGTGGAAGAGAAAAGAAGCCGTTGGAGTAGAAATTGCGGTTACATTTTATCGGTTTCACTGTGCAAGGGTAGGACCTAGTTGCTAATCTAGTATCTCGTGAAAATGCGTACCTAGGCAGCCCCAGTGATCTAAGTTCATCGGAGCAGAAGCCGTGAAAGTATTTATAGAAGAGGCACAGGGAAGCCACGTCACGCCGGAGAGAGAGTGACTGCAGCCGGTCAGCCAAGTCGGTATCGATCACAATAGAGATTTTCCGTTGTATTTTGTCAAGAACCCCAAGGAGAATAGCAGGGGCACCAGACCAAATGTGGCAGCAATAGTCGTTGTAGTGTTGGTAGCATTAAAATATGTGTTGTGGTGCATTGGATATCGGCTTGAAATGAGAATTCGGACAGCCGAGTTCGAATTCTATTTGAAACCCGTTGCATTTACTTACGCGCAAACGCCCTTAGCAAAGGTCGCTTCTCCCTTCATCTACGCGTCAAATAGCAGAACGGATTGTATTCTATTACCTTGGTTTGTGCTGGAGATAGTTACCCGCTTAATAATGGACTCTTCTTTGCCTATATTAACCGAGAGTTAATTACCCTCGAGGACAGAGCCGAGGCGACGGAGACACTGGTTTCCAGTACGACTTCAGTTCAGCTCAGCCTAGTCTGTATGTCGGTCACTTTTTTTTTTTAATCATCTCACCGCAAGCAAGGCATTCCACTGCCACTATTGCGCATGGGACTACATAGGGGAAGGTAAAGAGAAGGAGTGGTTAGACATAGGGAATGTCAGGAGGAAGGTGACAGATGAGTAAGGATACCGAAGATGAGGGTTGGGTAGATGGGAAGAGTGTTTTTTTTTAATCATCTCACCCCAAGCAAGGCATTCCACGGCCATTATTGCGCATGGGGCTACATAAGGGAAGGTAAAGAGAAGGAGTGGTTAGACATAGGGAATGTCAGGAGGAAGGTGACAGATGAGTAAGGATAGCGAGGATGAGGGTTGGGTAGATGGGAAGAGTGTTTTTTTTTTAATCATCTCACCCCAAGCAAGGCATTCCACTGCCATTATTGCGCATGGGGCTACATAAGGGAAGGTAAAGAGAAGGAGTGGTTAGACATAGGGAATGTCAGGAGGATGGTGACAGATGAGTAAGGATAGCGAGGATGAGGGTTGGGTAGATGGGAAGAGTGTTTTTTTAATCATCTCACCCCAAGCAAGGCATTCCACTGCCATTATTGCGCATGGGGCTACATAAGGGAAGGTAAAGAGAAGGAGTGGTTAGACATAGGGAATGTCAGGAGGATGGTGACAGATGAGTAAGGATACCGAGGATGAGGGTTGAGCAGATGGGAAGAGTGTTTTTTTTTAATCATCTCACCCCAAGCAAAGCATTCCACTGCCACTATTGCGCATGGGGCTACATAGGGGAAGGTAAAGAGAAGGAGTGGTTAGACATAGGGAATGTCAGGAGGAAGGTGACAGATGAGTAAGGATACCGAGGATGAGGGTTGGGTAGATGGGAAGAGTGTTTTTTTTTTAATCATCTCACCCCAAGCAAGGCATTCCACTGCCATTATTGCGCATGGGGCTACATAAGGGAAGGTAAAGAAAGAGAAGGAGGTTAGACATAGGGAATGTCAGGAGGATGGTGACAGATGAGTAAGGATACCGAGGATGAGGGTTGAGCAGATGGGAAGAGTGTTTTTTTTTAATCATCTCACCCCAAGCAAGGCATTCCACTGCCATTATTGCGCATAGGGCTACATAAGGGAAGGTAAAGAGAAGGAGTGGTTAGACATAGGGAATGTCAGGAGGAAGGTGACAGATGAGTAAGGATACCGAGGATGAGGGTTGGGTAGATGGGAAGAGTGTTTTTTTTTAATCATCTCACCCCAAGCAAGGCATTCCACTGCCACTATTGCGCATGGGGCTACATAAGGGAAGGTAAAGAGAAGGAGTGGCTAGACATAGGGAATGTCAGGAGGATGGTGACAGATGAGTAAGGATACCGAGGATGAGGGTTGGGTAGATGGAAAGAGTGTTTTTTTA
Source organism: Ascarosepion bandense (assembly GCA_037127315.1). Classification (NCBI taxonomy): domain Eukaryota; kingdom Metazoa; phylum Mollusca; class Cephalopoda; order Sepiida; family Sepiidae; genus Ascarosepion; species Ascarosepion bandense. The sequence continues at coordinate 178,153 of JBBBDQ010025093.1, forward strand.
ATCATCTCACCCCAAGCAAGGCATTCCACTGCCACTATTGCGCATGGTGCTACATAAGGGAAGGTAAAGAGAAGGAGTGGTTAGACATAGAGAATGTCAGGAGGAAGGTGACAGATGAGTAAGGATACCGAGGATGAGGGTTGGGTAGATGGGAAGAGTGTTTTTTTTTTTAATCATCTCACCCCAAGCAAGGCATTCCACTGCCACTATTGCGCATGGGGCTACACAGGGGAAGGTAAAGTGAAGGAGTGGTTAGACATAGGGAATGTCAGGAGGAAGGTGACAGATGAGTAAGGATACCGAGGATGAGGGTTGGGTAGATGGGAAGAGTGTTTTTTTTTTAATCATCTCATCCCAAGCAAGGCATTCCACTGCCATTATTGCGCATGGGGCTACATAAGGGAAGGTAAAGAGAAGGAGTGGTTAGACATAGAGAATGTCAGGAGGAAGGTGACAGATGAGTAAGGATACCGAGGATGAGGGTTGGGTAGATGGGAAGAGTGTTTTTTTTTTTAATCATCTCACCCCAAGCAAGGCATTCCACTGCCACTATTGCGCATGGGGCTACATAGGGGAAGGTAAAGAGAAGGAGTGGTTAGACATAGGGAATGTCAGGAGGAAGGTGACAGATGAGTAAGGATACCGAAGATGAGGGTTGGGTAGATGGGAAGAGTGTTTTTTTTTAATCATCTCACCCCAAGCAAGGCATTCCACGGCCATTATTGCGCATGGGGCTACATAAGGGAAGGTAAAGAGAAGGAGTGGTTAGACATAGGGAATGTCAGGAGGAAGGTGACAGATGAGTAAGGATAGCGAGGATGAGGGTTGGGTAGATGGGAAGAGTGATTTTTTTTTTTAATCATCTCACCCCAAGCAAGGCATTCCACTGCCATTATTGCGCATGGGGCTACATAAGGGAAGGTAAAGAGAAGGAGTGGTTAGACATAGGGAATGTCAGGAGGATGGTGACAGATGAGTAAGGATAGCGAGGATGAGGGTTGGGTAGATGGGAAGAGTGTTTTTTTTTTAATCATCTCACCCCAAGCAAGGCATTCCACTGCCATTATTGCGCATCGGGCTACATAAGGGAAGGTAAAGAGAAGGAGTGGTTAGACATAGGGAATGTCAGGAGGATGGTGACAGATGAGTAAGGATACCGAGGATGAGGGTTGAGCAGATGGGAAGAGTGTTTTTTTTTAATCATCTCACCCCAAGCAAAGCATTCCACTGCCACTATTGCGCATGGGGCTACATAGGGGAAGGTAAAGAGAAGGAGTGGTTAGACATAGGGAATGTCAGGAGGAAGGTGACAGATGAGTAAGGATACCGAGGATGAGGGTTGGGTAGATGGGAAGAGTGTTTTTTTTTAATCATCTCACCCCAAGCAAGGCATTCCACTGCCATTATTGCGCATGGGGCTACATAAGGGAAGGTAAAGAGAAGGAGTGGTTAGACATAGGGAATGTCAGGAGGATGGTGACAGATGAGTAAGGATACCGAGGATGAGGGTTGAGCAGATGGGAAGAGTGTTTTTTTTTAATCATCTCACCCCAAGCAAGGCATTCCACTGCCATTATTGCGCATAGGGCTACATAAGGGAAGGTAAAGAGAAGGAGTGGTTAGACATAGGGAATGTCAGGAGGAAGGTGACAGATGAGTAAGGATACCGAGGATGAGGGGTGGGTAGATGGGAAGAGTGTTTTTTTTTAATCATCTCACCCCAAGCAAGGCATTCCACTGCCACTATTGCGCATGGGGCTACATAAGGGAAGGTAAAGAGAAGGAGTGGCTAGACATAGGGAATGTCAGGAGGATGATGACAGATGAGTAAGGATACCGAGGGTGAGGGTTGGGTAGATGGGAAGAGTGTTTTTTTTAATCATCTCACCCCAAGCAAGGCATTCCACTGCCACTATTGCGCATGGTGCTACATAAGGGAAGGTAAAGAGAAGGAGTGGTTAGACATAGAGAATGTCAGGAGGAAGGTGACAGATGAGTAAGGATACCGAGGATGAGGGTTGGGTAGATGGGAAGAGTGTTTTTTTTTTTAATCATCTCACCCCAAGCAAGGCATTCCACTGCCACTATTGCGCATGGGGCTACACAGGGGAAGGTAAAGTGAAGGAGTGGTTAGACATAGGGAATGTCAGGAGGAAGGTGACAGATGAGTAAGGATACCGAGGATGAGGGTTGGGTAGATGGGAAGAGTGTTTTTTTTTTAATCATCTCACCCCAAGCAAGTCATTCCACTGCCATTATTGCGCATGGGGCTACATAAGGGAAGGTAAAGAGAAGGAGTGGTTAGACATAGAGAATGTCAGGAGGAAGGTGACAGATGAGTAAGGATACCGAGGATGAGGGTTGGGTAGATGGGAAGAGTGTTTTTTTTTTAATCATCTCACCCCAAGCAAGGCATTCCACTGCCACTATTGCGCATGGGGCTACATAGGGGAAGGTAAAGAGAAGGAGTGGTTAGACATAGGGCATGTCAGGAGGAAGGTGACAGATGAGTAAGGATACCGAAGATGAGGGTTGGGTAGATGGGAAGAGTGTTTTTTTTTAATCATCTCACCCCAAGCAAGGCATTCCACGGCCATTATTGCGCATGGGGCTACATAAGGGAAGGTAAAGAGAAGGAGTGGTTAGACATAGGGAATGTCAGGAGGAAGGTGACAGATGAGTAAGGATAGCGAGGATGAGGGTTGGGTAGATGGGAAGAGTGTTTTTTTTTTAATCATCTCACCCCAAGCAAGGCATTCCACTGCCATTATTGCGCATGGGGCTACATAAGGGAAGGTAAAGAGAAGGAGTGGTTAGACATAGGGAATGTCAGGAGGATGGTGACAGATGAGTAAGGATAGCGAGGATGAGGGTTGGGTAGATGGGAAGAGTGTTTTTTTTTTAATCATCTCACCCCAAGCAAGGCATTCCACTGCCATTATTGCGCATCGGGCTACATAAGGGAAGGTAAAGAGAAGGAGTGGTTAGACATAGGGAATGTCAGGAGGATGGTGACAGATGAGTAAGGATACCGAGGATGAGGGTTGAGCAGATGGGAAGAGTGTTTTTTTTTAATCATCTCACCCCAAGCAAAGCATTCCACTGCCACTATTGCGCATGGGGCTACATAGGGGAAGGTAAAGAGAAGGAGTGGTTAGACATAGGGAATGTCAGGAGGAAGGTGACAGATGAGTAAGGATACCGAGGATGAGGGTTGGGTAGATGGGAAGAGTGTTTTTTTTTAATCATCTCACCCCAAGCAAGGCATTCCACTGCCATTATTGCGCATGGGGCTACATAAGGGAAGGTAAAGAGAAGGAGTGGTTAGACATAGGGAATGTCAGGAGGATGGTGACAGATGAGTAAGGATACCGAGGATGAGGGTTGAGCAGATGGGAAGAGTGTTTTTTTTTAATCATCTCACCCCAAGCAAGGCATTCCACTGCCACTATTGCGCATAGGGCTACATAAGGGAAGGTAAAGAGAAGGAGTGGTTAGACATAGGGAATGTCAGGAGGAAGGTGACAGATGAGTAAGGATACCGAGGATGAGGGTTGGGTAGATGGGAAGAGTGTTTTTTTTAATCATCTCACCCCAAGCAAGGCATTCCACTGCCACTATTGCGCATGGGGCTACATAAGGGAAGGTAAAGAGAAGGAGTGGCTAGACATAGGGAATGTCAGGAGGATGGTGACAGATGAGTAAGGATACCGAGGATGAGGGTTGGGTAGATGGGAAGAGTGTTTTTTTTAATCATCTCACCCCAAGCAAGGCATTCCACTGCCACTATTGCGCATGGTGCTACATAAGGGAAGGTAAAGAGAAGGAGTGTTTAGACATAGAGAATGTCAGGAGGAAGGTGACAGATGAGTAAGGATACCGAGGATGAGGGTTGGGTAGATGGGAAGAGTGTTTTTTTTTTAATCATCTCACCCCAAGCAAGGCATTCCACTGCCACTATTGCGCATGGGGCTACACAGGGGAAGGTAAAGTGAAGGAGTGGTTAGACATAGGGAATGTCAGGAGGAAGGTGACAGATGAGTAAGGATACCGAGGATGAGGGTTGGGTAGATGGGAAGAGTGTTTGATAGAATGGGAGCAGGTTAGTGTGTTAGGAGGTGTCTATTGACCTTACACTTAAACTCCTGGAAATTGTAGCCGTCGGGAAAGCAATCATTTGGAAGAGAATTCCACAGTCGGGGAGTGCGAGGAAAGGAACTGTTGGAGTAGAAGTTACGGCTTCATTTTATCGGTTTCACTGTAAAACGGTGGGATCTAGTTGCTAATCTAGTATCTCGTTCAAATTCGTATTTAGGGGGCACTAGTGATCTAAGTTCATCGGAGCAGAAGCCGTGGCTACAAGCTATTATTACTCTTTCTCTTTGTATCTCTTTGTATTTGTTTGTATCTCTTGTTGACGTAATATATGTTCTTGACTTTCCACCGTGTTGACTCATTAATTCATGGTCCCATCCTGGGTCCATATCAGTTCGCAACCAATCTCCCACAGAAAATAATGGCAACCTACTGTGGGAAAATCTTCTGTCCAGCCAGTTATGACTCTTTCCAGACATGCTCATTCAAGCGTGTATTATGTATGGCACTTAACTGACTGTTATGGGACTTATTTTATTTGAGGCATTTACTTTTTGGTTTCCTTCCGTTCTGTAAAATTTCCTTTTCACGTTTTAATTATTAAATATTGTTTTCGCTTTTAACATTTATAAAGTGTCAATACATTTCCGAACGTTATATTTATTTATTTTTTTGCATATTTTAATATAAATTCATATTAATAATTATATCTTCTGTTTGAAAACGTTTAGCAAATATTATTTGCATATAATTCCTACTGCCTCACAGAAAATTTAATTTATATTTTTAAAACTACTATTTGTATTTTTATCCGAATTTTTGCAAAATTTGAATGTTGCCTAAAACTGACCCAGTGAGACAGTTGCCTTGTTAGCAAGAAGTTAAAATATCTGCTTGTTGTGAAATATTTATTATTTCTGCAATATTATAATTCTTTGTGAACTTTTTTTCTACTAAGTGTAGAAAGAGAGAGAGAGAGAGAGAGAGAAAAGAAAATATTACTGTATCTTTAATGTCCACTAGACGAAGCAATAAATAATTTAAGATGATTAAATGTAAAAAGAAAGAAGTGAATTAATGATAACAAATAAATAAAGATATCACTTTTCGCGGGAAAAGTATTTAAACTTTAATTACGTTAGATAGAAATGGCGTCAAAATGTTGTCAGTATCTCATTTAAGACACATCGTCTTTTCTTAATAAAGAGGAACAAATAAATGCTAATAAATAAATAAAATACTTTAGATTTCATCCTTTTGTATAAAAAAAAATATGAGTGAAAGAGTTAAAGCAAATAACGTAACTATGGAAAATCTGTTTAAGTTGATTTACATTGTTTGGCTATGAATAAATAATCCCCCATGTTCCTCGTTCAACTTAAGTGTTTTTTCAATCTATTTTTTCTCTTTTTTGTTTTTTTGGGGTTTTTAAAAGCACGTGTTTGGAATTCGATAACTAATTGCTTTCTTAATGATGATTCAGAAAACCTTATTAAATAATCGTGTTTTTTTTTTCACTTTATCTAGAAAAACCGGTTTTCTTTTTTCTTTACTCTTTTAAAAATTTAAATAAACATTTCTTTGAAAATTATTCTCTCGTTTGATTTCTTTCCTTTATTTTTTTTTCTCTCTCTATCTTCTTTCAGTGGTTTATCTACGCGCTTCGTTTGTATTTTAATAATTTGTTTCTTAAATGTAAAATATTTCAAGACAAAAATTTATATCGAAGTTTAATGTGATAGTCATTCATGAATTCTAAATAAGACTGTTTTTCGTTGTTTTTTTTTCCACATCTTATAAAACACTTCATTATCTCTAGCTTTGCTAACAAAAGAAACATTTTTCTTCAAATTCAAATTTTTCTTTTTTCTTTTACTTTGAAATACTAAAACCCATCAATGCAAAATAATGATTTCTTAAAATTCTTTTATTGATTCAGAATTCGATGCAAATTAGAATAGATTGATTTTTTTTTAGGTTGAAAATATGAAGAACTATTAGTGCCGTTAATAAATATTTTCTGCACGTCCGGAGTTGATATGGACCAAAAGATAAACTCGTAAGAATGCGTTTAAATAAACTCAAATTTAATCATGCTTTCGGTGATTCATTGTATTCGTTTCATTTATAAGCCTTATAAAATAATTATTCACAAACGAACACATCATCTAAGTTGGTTGTTTATCTACATGCCTGAATGATCTAATAGTTCTTAATTACATCTTTGTTAATTGTCTGAGTCAATCTATGTTTATATCTAAATTTAATTAGCTATCGATTAAGTTTGTTAATTTATCAGTTTCAGCCTGTTAATTTGTCGGTCTCTCTAAATCTATTAACTTGTCCGTCTGTCGATCGAAGCCTGTCAAATTGTCTGTCTGTTTCAGCTTGTTATTATTTCATTGGTTTTATCCAGTCAATTTTTCTGTCTGTCCTTTCACTACATACAGACATCTATCTATCTATCTATCTATCTATCTATCTACGTCTGACCATATCTATCTCAGTGGCTTTTCTATCTATCTATCTATCTATCTATCTATCTACGTCTGACCATATCTATCTCAGTGGCTTTTCTATCTATCTATCTATCTATCTATCTATCTATCTATCTATCTATCTATCTATCTACGTCTGTCCATATCTATCTCAGTGGCTTTTCTATCTATCTATCTATCTATCTATCTATCTATCTATCTATCTATCTATCTATCTATCTATCTATCTACGTCTGTCCATATCTATCTATCTATCTATCTATCTATCTATCTATCTATCTATCTATCTATCTCTGTCTACTTGCTTCTGGCCGGGATCGAAACTCGACCGATTTGGTGTCAGCCGGAGCCGCTACTCCCTAAGCGCATGGGATCTGAAAAGGGAAATTTTAACATGTTGCATGTAACCAGTGTATACACACATCAGTCTCCGAAAGAACTCTATTCATTTCTGAAGAGTGATATATATATATATATATGTATATATATATATATATATATATATATATATATATATATATATAAATAAAACTCGATGAATTACCACAACGCACATCCATAAATACTAGCAGAAATATTTATTCAAAACTTCACTCATATATATATATATATATATATAATATTAACATAAAATATTCGAAAGAAAAACAATAACATAGAAAATTGCAATATGAACTCTGGTAAAAATTACTTTACTGGAGCATTAGGTTTATAAGTCCCAGAAATTTACTCGACCAAGTGGATATAGATGTTGGTCAGTTCCAATGAACTGACCCAAAGATTTGTGAGTTCGTTCCCAGGCTACAGCAGTGTTGAACAAATAATTTAGAGAGTCAAGTTAAATGGAAATAAGTCGTGACTAGCAAAAGTGGCTTCGCGCAAGAAATGAGAACGATATACCCGAGTGATTTTAATAAAGGGATCGGTTCGAGATTTCTAGCACGTGAAGTAGGCCGGAGCGTACAACCATCGAAATGTCGTAAAAATGGCAACGATGATGAGGACAATTGTGTAAATAATATATATATATATTCCCCTCCTGTTCCTTTTATAACAGGCGTGAAAGCTCTTGCCGCGTGGTTCCTCTTTAGCAGTACCTAATTATTTTCTTTTTTATAATAATTATATCTTCGACTGGTGAAGAATATGTACACTCTGACATAATAAATACCTTTATATATATATATATATATATATATATATATATATATTCATCCTTTCACGGTCAGGTGGTTCGATAATTTTTTATTTCCTTGTATTATAATATAAGATACTCAATTTAAACGGACATGGATATAAATATTTTGAAGTCATTTTGCATATATATATATATATATATATATATATATATATATATATATAAAACATATACTGTTAAATACATGAGACAATGAATGTCTATTATATTTAATCATGAGCCGTTCTAAACGTCGTAATTTGACTTTAATTTCAGCTGAAAATAAAGACAAAAATTCACCAGCATTTGGATAATTCTTTATTAAGTTGGTTCTAAGCTTTCGGCTCAGATGAGCCATCTTCACAGAGGTTATAAGGACGGTAACAGAATAACATCCACCATCAGTGACGATTTTATCTTGTGTTGAGATAAAACTTTGCTGAGCAACGGCAATAGTTACAAAAATATAACAAACGCAGATATGAAGACGGCTCATGTGAGCCGAAAGCATAGACCAAACTTAATAAAAAATTAATATAACAAGCCAATAATTATTTGTTCCGTGAGATTTCGGCTAATTTGTTAGCCATTTTTAGAGTTTCTGATATTGCTGCTAAAAGTGTACCGGATTATACGAAATATCTACTCTATTATCAGCCAGTTCATGTTGAATGAGGAAAAGAAAACTCGAAACAGCATTTAGCGAAAGGAAGATGACAAATTGATGAATGGAGTGAATAACCAACAAGGAAGTCTTTAAGAAAACAGCGAGGGAAGGAACACTTATGCTCAGAAAATTGCTACGACAGATAATGAAGAGGGACAAGTTAGAAAACTTAACACTCACAGTTTATATTGAATGTTGAAGGGAAATAAAGGAAAGTCGAAAGTGTGCGGTTTCGTCAATGTTGTGGTGCCCTCCTACGAGGAATGGACTCATCCTCATACTATATATATTTACCTACGTGACTTCCGTAGGCAGTTGAGTACGGCAGCTAGTACGCAGTTAAAGCCAGCTACTAGTCAGGCAATAAGCAGCGTAACTATACCGTTAAGACTGATGTATTTCGGGTTTCTTATCAATAACACTTATTTTCTATCTATGTTCTTATACTAATAGACAGTTTTGAACCTACCTCCTGTGTACCGTCTCTTATTTCCGGCCAAACCGGTCACTACAATTTTGCGCCGAAGTCAAAGAACCTGGAGCAAGAAACTCGAAATGTATGCTTAGAATGCTAACAGAGAGGGAAATACACAGGCAGAAGGACGCGTACCTGTGTTTCATAGACTATGCAAAGGTATTCGACAGAGTATGCAACAAAGAACTGATGGAGATGCTCAGCAATCTGCTCATATTCGGGAAAAGCATTAGAGTTATCATGAACATATACTAGCAGCCATCTGCCCGCATACGCACAGAAAAAACGATTCCACAGATATACAGATATAGAAAGATGTGTAAGACAAGAATGTCTATTGTCATCATATCTACCGAACTTATATAGCGAGACAATTCTGAGAACTCGTAGAAGTCACGTTAGAATTCAAATTTGACGGTCACAATCTGAACAATATAAGATATGTAGATGATACAGCGCTTAGTAGACACGGAAGGAACCTAAATTATCTCCTCCAGAAAGTAGTTGAAAAAAAAAACAGAAAGAAAGGACTACATATAAACTTCTTCTTCTTCTTCTTCTTCTTCTTCTATGTGCCCTGTTCCTTCAGGACGTAGTCGATCGTGGTTCTCCACGTCTCCCTATCACTTGTAGCTCTTAGTATGTTTGCTCCTGTTACACCTCGCAACTCCCGTTCCGTCATCCACCTGATCAGACCCTGCAAATATGTTATCCGCTGCCTTCCTCTGTCTCTCTTTCCTTCTATCTGGCCTGTCAGTATCAGGTTCTCCAAGCTCTCCTTCCTCATTGCATGTCTCAGGAACTTCAGTTGTCTCTCCCTGATGTTCAGTATTAATTTCCTTTTCGTTACCATTCTTTCCATGCTCAGTCCACGATATCCGCAGCATCCTTCTGTAGAACCACAGTTTCGCTGCTTCAAGTTTTGTCCTAATTTTCGATGATATTGTCCAGCATTCACTGCCGTATTGAAGAACTGACATCACATAGCAATCCAAAACTCTTTTCTTTGTTTCTAGTGAAATTTTCCTGTGTCTTAATACTTTACTCAGCTTCTGGAACGCGTCCTTTTCCTTGCCAATTCGCCTTCGCATCTCTGACTAGAGAATACTAAATATATGTTCAGTCGGAAAAGAGGAGCACAAAATGCTAACTGCTGGCCGAGAATACTAAAATTAAACAAGTACAGAAATTCAAATAGCCGGGAAATATTCTAACAGAGGACGGAGTGTGCAATTCTGAAATCGGACTGCGTATTGGTATGGCAAGAATGAATTCCAGAAGATGGTTAGAGTACTGCGAGACAGAAAAATCTCGCCGCAAAGAGGACAGTAGTTCTGGATCGTTATGGGATATTTGTTCTTCAATATGCCAGCTAATGATAGCAAAGATTAAGGAAAGACGAGATTATGGAGAGCGTGTTTCTGGGATATATAATGAGAAAAGGCTCGGAGAATCTGATACTCATAAGACAGATGGAGGGAACGAGAGACAGGGGAAACGAACCCATGACATATTTGATGGGCTTGAGCAAATGGATGGCGGAGAGGTTTTGGGATTTACGACAAGAGAAAGGGTGTTAAGAGCTACAAAAACAAGGAGATGTGGAGGGCTATGGTCACCTACGTTCTGAAGGGACGTGGCACAGAGAAAAAGAAGAAGAAGAGGAAGAAGAAAAGAAGAAGACATTTATTTGAAGATGTCTTGCAAAATCAGATAAACTGTTATCAAAATAGGAAGTCTTGGAGAGTCATTGATCAACTACACTTCTGGCCATAATAATTAGCCAACCACAGTGTTTTTTTAAAAATAATGTATTTCATACTACTTTTAGTATTTATTTCCAAAGTGATAATTCTAAATGAAAATAGAATGGTTATTTTGTTATTAATTTGCAAATTTTCATAAGGCAAATATCGACAATTTACCCATTGCACTCTGTACATTTGCTATCTCTCTCTCTGTATATATATATATATATATATATATATATATATATATATATATATATATATATACTACCAGCCATCATTATTAGGCGACCCCAGTTTAAAAAAAAAATTCAGACAATTTTTAGTATTTATTGCCAAGAGGATAATTCTAAATGAAAAAAGATGGCTTCTTTTGTTAGTATTACTTTGCAAAATGTTTAAAAGGCAGGCAGGGAGCCTTTGCTCCGGCCAGCCAATAATACGAAGAGACTAGCATGGGGAAGAGAGCACAAAAAACTGGACACCAGAGCAGTTCATTTGATGCACATGTTATTGTGCAATATTAACAAAAGTACCATTCCATTTCAATTTACAATTATTCACTTGGTAATAAAATTTAGAGTTCATTTTTGCTTCCTCGCCTTGTAAAATTTTACAAAGTAATAATAAAAGAACCATTCTATTTTCATTTAGAATTATCCACTCGGCAACAAATCCTAAAAATAGTATGAAATACTATAATAATTTCTTTTAAAAAACTGGAGTGGCTTAATAATTATGACCGGTCGTATACTTCAAAGTACGAGGTACGTAGAAAAAGGGAACCAAAGAAATACACGATGTTTATCAATCATTTTATTATATACAGACACAGTATATAGTACCCGAGTACCCGAGTATATATTTTAGTACTTATTCCGTAATTCTAGATGTATACATAAAAATATGTTACGGAAATTAACGAAATGGCCTTTAAACACTCGACAATTTGAAATGATTTGTTTGAATATTATTTTTGATCGACACTCGTATTTAAGCTGATATTCTGTTTATAATCAAACAGTATTATATATTTACTTCTACCGGCCTGATTGTTTACAGTAAGCTTTTATTAGGAAAATTTGCGTCATTCGGCAGGATTCGAACATGCGACCGCCATCGTATGGGGAAAGCCACCAATTGATCTGGCGCGTCTTAGACCTCTCAACCACGAATGACGATCAGTCTAAACGAACTGAAATCAAGCCTATATGACACAATTTCGATTCATCGTAAAAACCATATCTGTTTTGAAATGTATCGTAATGTCAACATGCTACGGAAACTAACGAAGATTAACGAAACTGGTTATAAACAACCGACAATTTGAAATGATTTGTTTGAACATTATTTTTGATCGATACTCGTATTTAAGTAGATATTCTGTTTTATTTCACGGAAATTAACGAAGATTAACGAAACTGGTTATAAACAACCGACAATTTGAAATGATTTGTTTGAACATTATTTTTGATCGATACTCGTATTTAAGTAGATATTCTGTTTTATTTCACGGAAATTAACGAAGATTAACGAAACTGGTTATAAACAACCGACAATTTGCAATGATTTGTTTGAACATTATTTTTGATCGATACTCGTATTTAAGTAGATATTCTGTTTTATTTCACGGAAATTAACGAAGATTAACGAAACTGGTTATAAACAACCGACAATTTGAAATTATTTGTTCTGAACATTATTTTTGATCGATACTCGTATTTAAGTAGATATTCTGTTTTATTTCACGGAAATTAACGAAGAATAACGAAACTGGTTATAAACAACAGACAATTTGAAATGATTTGTTTGAACATTATTTTTGATCGATACTCGTATTTAAGTAGATATTCTGTTTATAATCAAACAGTATTATATATTTATTTCTGTCGGCCTGATTTTTTACGATATACATTTTCATACGAAAATGTGTGGCATTCGGTAGGATTCGAAACTGCGATCCCTATCCACATAGGAGAAGCCCCCAAGTGATCTGGCGCGTCTTAGACCTCTCGAAAACGAATGACGATCAGTCCAAACAAAGTCAAATTAAGCCTATATCATAATGTTCGAATTAATCTTAAGAACCATATCTGCTCTGAAATGTATCGTAATGTCAACAAACGTAAACATGTCTAAGGTTTAAGACGCGCCAGATTATTTGGGATCACATAATGTTCAAACAAATCACTTCATAAAAATATGTTCATCTATGAACTGGATGTTTACAGCTAAAAACAAAGCTGAAAGCGCTTAAGAATACAGAACATACCTACGATTTTCACATATTTTATGCCCAGTTGTGGTGCAGTAGATATCGGCTCGGAACGAGAAATCGAGTAGCCAAGTTCGAATTCCAGTTGAATTCATTGCTTTCACTTACGATCAAATACCCTTGGGAAAGGTATTAATCCGTCTCTTCCTTCCAGTTATGGGTTAAATAACAGGTCAGATTGGGTTCTGTTGGGACGCCCGCGCCTATTCGGCTATAATGGACTATTCCATTACTATGTAAAGTAATGGTGACATCTACGTAAAAGAGTATGCCGAGCAGTCGATCGACAAGTCAGTCGTAGACTTCCGGTGACGACCCGGAAGTACCCATTGCTCATACTACGTCTTACGACGGTTGAGACGATTAACCTTTATTCTTGTATTGGATACTAATAACTTTTGTAAATACTATTTTCACGGAATACAACAATTAACCTATTCCTGTTGTTGAGTTATTTATTCTTACTCACGACATAACAGGTTCTATAGCCTTGGCTGGCAACCAATCTGCCTCAGAAAGCAATGGCAACCTAATGCGTGATAATCTTCTACCCAGTCAGTAATGTCTATTTCGAGACATGATCGCCCAAGCGTGTATCACGTATGGAACTTAACTGACTGACTGAATATAATAGCTGGAAACATGATTAAGGCTTCTACTGGGCATAAAGTGGGGGACCTATTTCCTATTGTTTTTAAGTAAGAAACTGATCCCCCACTAATTACTACATAATAATATAGCATATCCCTTCCCCCATCTAACGAAACTTTTATAAAAGAGGGGTTTGATTTTAGTTTTATTTAATGGCACATCATCCTCTGTTGGTCATTTAACGCCAAAAAGATGGGGTTTTAAAGTACTTTCTTTTAACTTTCGGTTATAGTGAGAACGTTGATTTTGTTAGATTTAAATAAAAAATTATTTCTATTTTATTTTATTTTAGAAAACTGAAGAAATCATCTAGTTTTGTATTACAACTATATTGCTTAGAATAATTTATCCCTTTCAAAAATTATTATGGCAATAATTTTTATTCTTAGAAAATGTGTCATAGCAATAATCATTTCCTTCAAATATGTATTATTGGCAATATTTTTCTTTCAAAAATCTTAATAAAAGTCTTATTATGTATATATTTCTATAAAAATTTATATTTATATTTTATAGTGTTTTGACGCCAGTTTGGGGTTAACTATTTGCATATATCTGGGACCCTAACAGGTGCTACCACTCCCGGTCAGAGTGGATCTGGGAACAACGACAATTAAAAGGTGGTTCCATACTCCTCACAACCTCCCAATCAGAGGCCTTTCTACAGGATGCAGTTTACTGTCATACCCAAGAAATTTTATAAAAGAGGGATTGCTGCACAAATAAGCAATTACTAAATTACATGACATGGCAGCCAAAAACAAAATTAACCACAGTAATTTATCAGTCATTTTTAAAGAAACCTGTATAAACGAAGGATTGCTGCCCAAATATAAATTTATTAAATTGCATAACCCGACATCCAACAACCAAATTAACCTCAAAATCTTGACAGTCGTTTTTAACGAAACTTGTATGAAAGCGGAATTACTGCCCAAATATTCAAATATTCCCTGGCCGTTATAACATTCCTGACAGATCTTCTGTTAAGTGATTAGAGCGAAACAAAAAACAAACGGAAAATACAACTGAAATTTAATATGAAATTTATCACGGAAGACGCCGTAAATTTAAAATAACACCATAAAAACGGAATGTTTGGCCGTTTTATCCACAACTGAAGATCACCTTAGAAAAGATCGAAACTAAATGAATTAAAAAAAAAACTACGGCGCTATCATTGCTGATTTTCATGCTAACATCAAGAAAATGATTAGAGAACTGAAAAGCTCAGTATAAACATAAGTATATATATATATGTCTACTAGCAGTATAGCCCGGTGTTGCTTGGGTTTAATGAAAGCTTAAAAACTAATCCATGGTCCTGGAGCTCAGACTCAGCCTAAAAAATATTTGAAATAATAAAATAATTGCGACAATTTACCAATCGCACCTAATATATATATATATATATATATATATATATATATATATATATATATATATATATACTAGCAGTATAGCCCGGCGTTGCTTGGGTTTAATGAAAGCTTTAAAACTAATCCATGGAGCTCAGATTCTTTGGACGTTGGCACAAAAGACTAAAAAGCAATAGTTGTTTCCAGTTAAAGCGAAACCGTAGACTGAAAGAAAAATGAATGGATGTAAATCAAATTTTGATTTCCTGGTATCAATATTAAATAAGTTTTTTTCGTCGTAAACTGAATTTTGAAGGCTAAATAAGTCATCTGAGTAAATGGCATCATGGCTGAGTCTGAGAACTACAATTATATCTACTTAGAGCCAAACTCGAAGCAAAAACTAAAATAAAAGGTCTGAAAAAATACAGATACAGGCAGATAAACAGACACATACACAAACATCTTTCCTTATATATATATTATCAATTTTTTGCACTATTTTAAGAACTGCAACCTTGAAATATCTGAATATCGTTTATTATGTCTTTGTCTATGAGTGTATCAAATTTGATTAAAATCAGACCCCTCCTTCTATAACACAATTTTTTCGATTATCGGTTTTCGATATTTACCGGGGCTACGTCGATACGAAAGAACACTCGCAGACGCTTGTAGTACAACTGTGTAAATTTTCAAGAAAATCGGTTCAGCCGTTTCGGAGTCTATAGGTAACGAACACACACACAGACACATGCATACACACAAATTTCCATTTATAAATAAGTTTATATATATATATATATATATATATATATATATATATATATATATTGTTTGTTTGTTTTTATATTCTTTTAAATGTTTCTTAATGATTTTCAGTCGGTGTGATTTTCTTTTAGATCTTCCATATTTTCATTCCAATCTAAACAAGCTGTAAACACGTATGCAACTTATTTTTGTAATATCAAAAGAAAAAATTACAAATCAATTTGTTTTGATATCAATATATCTAATCTTGTTATTCCTTATTGTTTTAATCAGAATTCATTCTCGGTGAAAAAGAGGCATCCATTCTTGCCTTCTGTTCAATTCAATATTAAATATTTTTTCTTGTATTCCATTTATTCGTTTATCTATCATGATTTAAAACCGTGATGTAATTAATTTTATTTCAAATTTTAACTCTTCCATTGTGTCTTAGACAATTGGAAATCCTCTTATCATTAAAGATGAATTTGAATAGTATGCATTAATTTCTCATCTTTCTACTGTTGTTAAAATTTGTTCCATTCTTAGTTAATCGAATTATGTTGTCTTTTACGTCATGTAACCAGATGGGATTATGGTAAACAAATTCCCGCAGAAGGAATGGTGTATATTCCCATTATTCTTTGTTTAATTATGCCAAATTACCAACATGTAAATCGATTCTTTATGCTATTTGATATAAATTTTAAGGAAAAGTCACATTGAGAATACTCGAGGCAAAGCGACAATGAATATAGTTTATTGACAATAAAAAAAATTACGATAGGACGTATTTTTCTTCATTTAAACCTCATTTCTTCCATTCGTTGTCATAGCGTTTTCGTCAATATTACATTTACTTTTATGTGTGCAGGAATTATACAGTATGAACGATTTACTCAAATCACTGCAAAAGTTAGTGGCTGATTATCATGTTGTATAATACGCTGGTTCTAGAAAAACAACGAGCAACACACACACACGCATATATACAGTACTGTGCAAAAGTATTAGGACAAGAACTATATTATCTTTTATGAAGCATTAGCAGTATAACCCGGCGTTGCTCGGGTGTAATGAAAGCTTTAAAACTAATCCATAGTCCTGGAGCTCAGACTCTTTGGACGTTGGCACGAAAGACTAAAAAGCAATAGTTGTTTCCAGTTAAAGCGAAACCGTAGACTGAAAGAAAAATGAATGGATGTAAATCAAATTTTGATTTCCTGGTATCAATATTAAATAAGTATTTTTCGTCGTAAACTGAATTTTGAAGGCTAAATAATTCCTCTGAGTAAATGGTATCATGGCTGAGACTAAGAACTACAATTACACCTACTTAGAGCCAAGCCCGAAGTAAAAACTAAAATAAAAGGGCTGAAAAAATACAGACATACAGGCAGTTAAACAGACACACACAAAAACATCTTGCTTTTTATATTTATATATTATCGAATATTAGAACACTTGCAGACGCTTATAGTACAACAGTGTAAATTTTCAAGAAAATCGGTTCAGCCGTTTCGGAGTCTATAGGTAACGGGCACACACTCACAAAATTCCATTTATAATTAAGTTTAGATAAGGAATATTTACAGAAAATATACAATTTAATTAATGTTATTTTATTTTATTTACTCAACAAATGCTTTAACAAGAAAAAATACTTGTTACAAAATAAATTTAATATTTTGTATAATAGCCTTTTGTTTTGATCACAGCCTTCATTCTGTCAGGCATTGACATCACAAGCTTCTTCAATGTATTTAATGGTATCTCCCGCCAAGTAGCTAGTATTTGTTTCCAAAGTGTGTCTTGCGTAGTAACATTAAATTTATCAATTCGAGAGGGGGGAATAAGAAAAAAGTCAGTCATATCCAAGGCTAACAGAATAATGAGTAGTTTCAAAATAAGTTAATAGAAAATAGGAAAAATTAAATTTCACTTCTTTTTAATACATTTCTTTTACACCCGGTTTTAAATAATCAATATTTATTAGCAATTTACTTGGCTTTTTACCCTGCATTTGAATTTCAGTGAGAGTTTTTTGTAAGTTTCTCTGATGCCTTGTAAAAAATCATTTATTTTCCTAATGCTTTCGCACAGTACTGTATATATATATATCCAAGTGAGCATAGAATGAGGATAGAAAAAAGAAAAAAAATTTCCGTCCAAATCATTAATTTAAAACAGTGCTCGATATATGATGTATAGAGCAGTGAATATTTATATGTACAAATATGTATATATGTACAATTGGACTTAAATAAAGTTGACTTCATAATGTAAGACCTTAGAATCCTTTCAGCCGTCACATTATCAAATGTGATCGTTGGCAGAATTGTTAATCATAGAAAGGACACGAAAATTACTTGTAGAAGGGAAGCCAGAACTCGTTTAAAATCAACATTTTAATGAAATATTAATTAAAATATAAGGCGGGTGTGATCATAAAGTTCTACAAGAGAAATAAATATTTTTTTTTTAATCATTTCACCCCAAGCAAGTCATTCCACTGCCACTGTTGCGCATGGGGCTACATAGGGGAAGGTAAAGAGAAGGAGTGGTTAGACATAGGGAATGTCAGGAGGAAGGTGACAGATGAGTAAGGATACCGAGGATGAGGGTTGGGTAGATGGAAAGAGTGTTTGATAGAATGGGAGCAGGTTAGTGTGTTAGGAGGTGTCTATTGACCTTACATTTAAACTCCTGGAGATTGTAGCCGTCGGGGAAGCAATCGTGTCGAAGGGAATTCCACAGTCGGGAAGTGCGAGGAAAGAAACTGTTGGAGTAGAAGTTGCGGTTGCATTTTATCGGTTTCACTGTAAAAGGGTGGGATCTAGTTGCTAATCTAGTATCTCTTTCAAATTCGTATTTAGGGGGCACTAGTGATCTAAGTTCATCGGAGCAGAAGCCGTGAAAGTATTTATAGAAGAGACAGAGGGAAGCCACGTCGCGCCGGTGGGAGAGAGACTGCAGGCGGTCTGCCAAGTCGGTATCTATCACATTACAGACCCTCCTCTGAACCTTATCGAGAAGCCCGAGGAGAATAGCAGGGGTACCCAACCAGATATGGCAGCAGTATTCAATGCACAGGCGGATGGTAGATTTATATATGGGCAGGATAGATTTAGACGGAAAAAAGTTCCGGGCCCTACACAGAGAACCGACTTTCATAGCAGCGGATTTAGCAATGGATTCGATATAGTCATTCCATTTGAGGTCCGCTGATAGTGTGAGACCAAGGAGGCGTAGTGTTTTACTCTCTGGGGAGGCAAGCCTGGTTCATGCTAATGGGAGGTAGGTGAGATTGTCGATGATGGTTAACTGAGAGTAGCTTCGTTTTAGAAGCAGTAAAATTTACTAGCCATTTCTTACCCCAGTCCAATATGGATTGAAGGTCTTTTTCAATCTCGGCTGCGAGGTTAACTTTGACGCCTACACCAGATTTTTGTAGGAGGCGAGAGTAAATTGTGGTGTCATCGGCGTACAAACCTACTTGGGCTCTTATGGAATCAGGGAGATCATTAATGTATATCAGGAAGAGTGTAGGACCTAAGATGGAACCTTGGGGGACACCTGCGTTTGTATGGTAGTTCTGGGAGGCATATCCGTTTAATACCACCTTCATTGTGCGGTTAAAGAGGAATGACTGGATTAGTTCAAACAAATGTCCAGTTATACCATAGCTCCGTAGTTTACATAGAAGGCCAGCATGCCAAACACTGTCGAACGCCTTAGATATATCCAATGCAACGGTTCGGGCTTCGTCATTCCTGTCGAGTGCCTGGTATATGTACTCGGTGATGGTCCTTAGCATATCAGCAGTAGACCTGGTGAAGCGGAAACCATATTGCTTGTCCGAGAGGAGCCTGTGTGCTGTGAGATGCTGAACCACCTCGGCGTTGATAATGGCTTCGAACACTTTGCCAAATGTCGAAAGAAGGCTGATAGGGCGGTAATTTGCAGGGTCCGAGGGTTCTCCAGTGTTTTTAAATATAGGAACTACAGAGGACGATTTCCAACAGGCAGGAAAGCAGGAAGCAGATAGGCAGAGGTTGTAGAGCTTAGAAAGGACAGAGGAGAGTTCAGGGGCACTTTTCTTTAAAACTATGGTTGGGATTCCGTCACCACCGCTCGCTTTGTGAGGGTCAAGTTTGAAGATTATCTTAGAGACAAGCAAAGGTGTAATGTGGACATCATTCAGTTGTGCCTCGGTTGTAGGTGAGAAGTCGGGTGTAAAAACTCCAGATGGGTCCAGACTCAAATTGTTCGAGAATGTGCGGGTAAAGCATTCAGCCTTATCTGCTGGGAAGGTGAGGACCTCAAATTTGTTGATTAGCGGGGGTATTGTGGACTTGCTCTTGTTATGTACTCTTTTACAGAGTCGCCAGTAGTCTTTGACGCCGAATTTAGAGCATGCTATGCGTTGCTTCATTCTGGCAGCACACAACATCTTAGCTTCGTTAAGTATCGTTTTACACGTATTACGAGCTGAAGTGAAAAGGCGCCTGTTTTGGTCCGACGCGTAGTTACGATAGAGTCGGAAGAAATGATTCCGGTGGGCAATGGCAGCCGAGCAAGCGGGTGAGAACCATGGAGACGAATGAGATTTAAGCTGGAATTTCCTAGCAGGGATGAAGGCATTGATGCCAGCCTTAACCCAGGAGGAGACCTCGGATGCACATTCTTCGATGGGAAGACTAAAAACGTTGTTCCAAGGGATGTAACAGAGGAACGAATCCCAGTCTGCTCTTTGATAGCAGTAGGATATTCTACTTCTCTGGGTTTTATGGGTCGGGCGGGAGTGGAGTGAAATATTGACGGACACTACAGTGTGGTCAGAGTTTCCGAGTGGGCAGAGTTGTCTGGTAGTGCAAGAGTCTGGGATGGAAGTGAAGCAGAGGTCTAGAAGTGAGTCCCGTCTGTTAGGGTTGTCGGAGAAACGCGTGGGTAAGTCCACTACTTACGTAAGGGATTGGGTGATTGAAGAGTTCATGGTGTGGACACCAGCAGGGTCGGTGTCAGCGTTCTCCAGCCACTTGGTGTGGTGGGCGTTAAAGTCACCAAACACGAATACATGGGCAGAGAGATGGGAAGAAATGGCTTTGTCGAAATTGTCAGAAATGATATCAAGTAACGAACAGTCAGTGTAGGAAGGAGAGCGGTAGAGAAAGAAGAGATAGCTAATCGAGCTGAGAAGTGAGAGGCGGAAGCACATGGAAGAATGATCTGGGGATTCAAAAGATGACACCCTAGCTAAGGGAAGGTGTTCGCTGACATAGACACCAAGCCCATGCATATTAACATTGGAGTCCTTCCTGAAGAGGGGAAGGTAGCCAGGAACGTAGAACTCAGATGAGGGGATAGAAGGGTTAAGATTAGTTTCACATAGGGCTAATATATCAGGTGAGTTATTATGGAGGAATGAATCTACGCTGAGGAAGTTGGTGCGGATGCCGCGTATGTTAGTGAAAGAGATGCAGACAGGTTTGGGCGTTTTCAAATGAGCTGGTTTAGTTTTGCTATTATGTTTGCTTTTTTCCATAGTGATTCAGTTAAGGAGAGGTCTTAGAATAGAATCAGTCGGTCAATCGTTTGCAACTTGTGAAGGATGGAGACTGGCCTCGGGGTTGCCCACCGAACGTTCATGCAAGGACGCCCGTCCATGCGCGATATGGCACTACAAGAACCCCGGTATTATTCAACTTTTGATCAGAGCAACCTCTCAAGACGCTACGCAAGAGTTCGGGCTCCTAACTACCAGTCAGAAGCAGCAACCAGGAAACTGCCAACCCGGTACCCTCAGAATGTAAAGACGTTGCCACCATACTCCGTAACTGCAAAGAGCTTCCAGCTGAACTAACACTAAAACCGGAGAAGGGGGATGAACTGGGAACCCCTTCCTAAACAAGAAACAAGGCGATCACCTCTACACTTATTCAAAAGAAGGGGTGGAGTGTGAGACCGGACGATAGTAGGAACTATCTACTCCAATGACAAAAAAAGTGACTGAGGTTTACAAAGTTTTAACTTTGTAAAAGTCGAAAATAACCATGAATTGCAACATAATTTACACAAACTAATTTAGTGACAAAAAAAAAAAATCAAAGACGAACAAAAAACGAAAAAAAATACAGAAAAACATACTAAAAAATGGACTGAATCCCGGTTGACTTACCACCAGCAGCTAACACTGAAAACTTGATTTAATGAAATTTCTGAAGACAAAAATAGAAACTAAACCATTTTTTACAGAATATAGTCGAGTTAAGCAGCATGCGTTTGCTGGCCAACCGTTACGAATTGAATGTCTCGAAGACATATTTCTGTCTTATACAAGACAAAACTAATGGAATTAATTGAACCGTGATACTATTTATCTTAAGTCGAAAATAACCATGAATTGGAAAATAATTTACACAAACTAATTTACTGACAAAAAAAAAATATCAAAGACGAACAAAAAACGAAAAAAATACAGAAAAACAGACTGAAAAATGAACTGAATCCCGGTTGACTTACCACAAGCAGCTAACACTGTAAAGTTGATTTAATGAAATTTTCGTTAAAATGAAAAAGAATTTAAAACCCTCCAACAATCGTAAAGACACATAGTTTTCTGTTCTGTACAGCGCCTCTCGGCCTATAATGTACGTGTTTTGGAGGCTTTGTACCTGAAAATTTCCCAGCCACGTTTGTGCAGACAAAAAAGGACTTCATTCGGTCCTTACGATTGTTGGGGGGTTCGTGAGTTTGTTTTTTTTTTTTTCCATTTTATTACTCCTGTGTAAGTTTATGTCTATACCTCCCTTACATTTTAAATAATTATATATATATATATATATATATATATATATATATAGTGTATCGAGGCAGCAAGTAATTTTCTAAACATATGCTGTTAAATATAAGAGAAAATGAATGTCTATTATGTTTAATCACGAGCCGTTCTAAACGTCGTATTTTGGCTTTAATTTCAGTTGGAAATAAAGACAAAAATTCTCCAACATCAGCTTAGAAGGAAATCAATAACTAATTATCCAAATGTTGGAGAATTTTTGTCTTCATTTTCAACTGAAATTAAAGCCAAAATACGACGTTTAGAACGGCTTCTGATTAAACATAATGGACATTCATTGTCTCTTATTTTTAACAGCATATGTTTAGAATATATATATATATATATACTTTTAAACTTTTATTCTTCGTTGGTGACGTTTGTGCAGAGCAGAAGAGCAGCCGAAGAGCGCTCCCGTACACGAAGGAGCCGTCGGGAATCAGAAGCCAGCGTGAGTTCTTTCTGTCTCTTCAGCCAAAAATTCAGACTTTATGTAGTCTTAAAACTCCCATGTATGGAATATAACTTTTTTGGGATGTCACTTGGCTGATTTTATTCATGGCCAGATATATCTCTCAGCCACCTTTGTCTTGCGATGACTTTTATCTACGGCCGGATGTATCTGTCAATGACATCACTGACCTTACCTGCGGCCGGATGTACCTGTCAATTACTTCTCCCATTCAAGTAAATATATTACAATCATTGTTAATATTGTGTTTTCTGGTTAAGTTTTCTGTTTATTGGACCGCTTATTTTGAAAAATACCACAGACACGACAGATAAATTTAAAATTCAAAATATTTATCATGCGTGTTTTACAAAAAGCACCATCTCAAAAATCGCGTTCACAATAATTTTATTTTTGCAATCCACACCTGAGGGTGATCTCAAAGGAGATCGAAAGCACTTGGGTAAGAAGAAACGACAGGAGCTTCCTTGAAGAATGTCATCTTAAAATCAAGAACCTGATAAGAGACCTCGGCCGGATTGTCATAAAAGTAGATATATATGCACAATATATACTGAAGCATGTCTGAATATATATATATATATATATATATATATATATATATGGTAGTCTGTGTTAGACGGTAGAGTCTACTATATATATATATATATATATATATATATAGTAGACTCTACCGTCGATTTTGACGTATGAGCGTCTAACACAGTTAGACTACCTTACAAAGAATTGTTTAAAGTGGTGAAGGCTTGTGTAGCACCATTCACACTTTTTGGAACTGCTGATAAGAAACAATCGGTGTAGAATTCTGCCACAAATCGCATGAACAAAAAAACCTCAGTAATTTAACCCATAACTGGAGGGAAGTTACGGATTAATACCTTTTCCAAGGGTACCAGTGCGTAAGTGAATGCAAAGTGCATGCATATATATATATATATATATATATATATATATACTTATTTTTACGGTCAAATCAACCTTGAATATATATATACTTCATTTTGGGAAACCTCTGTCTTACACATAAAACTAAAGCGCACTGTCTTTCTTATTATTTAAGCAATTGCTTATTTTTTAAACAATTGTTCTAGGGTATTTGAATAAAAAAATGCAGTTGTCTAGTTTCGAGTTTAAAATTTTAATATGGAAAACTGTAAGATTCTATTCCTGCAAAAAAGTAACAATTGTATAATATCTGTCTATGTTTCTGACATTAGGTAGTATTTACAGTATTTACATTATTCGGACTATTGTCCTCATCTTTGTTACCATGTGTACGACGTTTCGGCCGTTGTATGCTCCAGCCTTCTTCCGGTGCTAGGAATTTCGAACAGAACCCTTTATTACAAACACTGTGGTATATAATCTCCATCTCTTTTGCGTAGAGAGGTGAGTTATCTCCCTCTAACCCTGTAAGTTACTTGTTCACAACTGCCGTAGCCTTGTATTTAACTAACAATATAAATACTGTATATTCTGTAATAGTTATTTTTAATGTTTTTTTCTTCCAAACAAAGAAGATGAGAAATATTGATTTTGTGCAATTATAAAAGCAAAGTTGATATTAATGTCTTTAAAGAGTTAAAGGACAAAGTTCACGATGTACTCTATTTCAAGAATGAATAATGGCCACAGTAGTACCTTTCTTCCTGTGAGCACGATCTCAGTAGATCATAAATATAAATTACGGTCATATCACGTTGAATACACCTGCTCTAGTTAGATCACCGAAGTTAAGCAGCGTTGAGCCTGGTCAGTACTTAGATGGGTGACTGCTTGTGAATACAATGTGCTGTAAGCGTTTAGTGACGGATGTGCGCTTTGGAGCAGTGGCTATCGGCTCAGAAAGAGAAATCGGTGAGCCGAGTTCGAATTCCAGTTGAATACCCTTTCACTTAAGCACTGGTACCCTTGGGAAAGGTATTAATTCGTCCCTTCCCTCCATTAGTGGGTTAAATAACAGAGTAGGACCTAGGACCCTGCCCTTAAACAAATCCCAATGAAATTTCCTTCATCGGGGAGGAAGCCGGCTCAAACCGACTAGGGTGAAGGCGGCTTGCATATTGCATATAAATATAAAACAATTTCTTGACTCATAGCGTTATTTTGATTAAAGCCTTTGGGCATGTGCAAACAAGGTCAGACGGGACTTAAGTATTGATTCGCTGGTGACTAGTATCCATCCGTGCGCGGGCACTGAAAACCCATCAATTCTCTTGGTAGAAAGCCGACTTTCTTTCTCCGAGGAATAAGTGGAATCATGATTTGATTTGATCTGGGATTAAATATTTCACCGAAGTTTGCGAATAGTCAGGTTGTATAAATCATAGTTATTTAATCAGAAAATGTCAAACATCGCCGCTTTCTCTTCGATACAAGTCCACATAATCCAAGATTAATATCTTCTTTTTTTTTTTTAATTGTATTTAGATAGTCAAAAATAATAGCCACGGAATTAACCCAATCAAATGCTGAACTGAGTCAAATAAGAGGGAAAACAGAAAGATTGAAGCGAAAAGAAATATGAACAGCTCGGAAAAAATATTAATGAAAAATAAAAAGATGTGGGTATGGAGAGTAATGGTCTGAAAAGAAGTTTGTGAATAAATAATTAAAAGAAAATACTTTTTTAAAAAATTATTTTACCCCAGGCAAGGCAGTTTTGTTGCCAATGTTGCGCAGGGTGTGACATAGGGGAAAGTGATGAGAAAGAGTGGTTAGTTATAGGGTATTTTTTTTTAATCGTATCACCCCGAGCAAGGCGGTAACGCCACTAATGTGCAGGGGGCTACGTAAGAGTGAAAAGATCGGAAAAGAGAAAGCCGGAGACCACATCGTAAACAGGGAACAAGGGATGAGCCTCTTAACCTGTTCAATAAACATTGGTGGAGTGTGAACCGGGCGATAGATAGATCTATCTACTCCAATTAAAAAAACAAACAAAAAAACAAAACAAAGTGAGAATATTGGAAAAGAGAAAGCCGGAAACCACATCCTAAACAGAGAACAAGGGATGAGCCTCTTAACCTATTCAATAGACATTGGTGGAGTGTGAACCGGGCAATAGATAGATCTATCTACTCCAATTAAAAAAAAACAAAAAAACAAAAACAAAGTGAGAATATTGGAAAAGAGAAAGCCGGAAACCACATCCTAAACAGGGAACAAGGGATGAGCCTCTTAACCTGTTCAATAGACATGGGTGGAGTGTGAACCGGGCGATAGATAGATCTATCTACTCCAATATGCCAGGAGTAGGGTAACAGACGGATGAGAATACCGGTGTAATGTGGGTGGAGTGGATAGAGAAAAGAGGTTGAGAGAAAGAATGCGAGTTTAGATGAGAGATGTCTATTGACCTTACATTTAAATTCCTGGAGATTTTAACTGTCGGGGAAGCAAGTATATGGAAGGTAATTCCACAGGCGGGAAGTGCGACAAAATCAGTTGTTTGTCAATAATCGGTAGGAGGCTGATAGGGCGGTAATTGGCGGGGTCCGAGGGTTCTCCAGTATTCTTAAATATAGGAACTACAGAGGAAGACTTCCAAGAGGCAGGAAAGCAGGAAGCAGATCGACAGTTGTTGTAGAGTTTACCATAAATTAAGTAGAAATGGAAGAAAAATGAAAGAAGAAAAACAGAAACAAGAGAATAGAAAGAAAATGAAAATTATTTTTTTATTTGTCGATTTTTGTCGAGCCTTTAGCTGTCAGTAAATTTGTGGACAGATTTTCGGAGCTCTACGCCCTCGTCAATGACTGAAGTTCTCGAGTGATATTTCGCCCTTTCTGCCGGTTAGCTACGATGCGTCTTCCTTTCGCAGTGCGTCTTCTTTTAACTGTTTTGCTTTTGTTTACGTTGCCAGGGATATATATATATATATATATATATATATATATATATATATATTAGTTCAGATACTTTAATCCAAGGGAAAAAAGCAGGAAGGTAAATTCCAATTTTTTAATTTCTTTGCAAATCTATTTAAAAAGGAAAATTAGACTGTTTTTTCTCCAGTTTCTGAAAGGATTTTTCAGTTGCTGAGGTGATGTATTATCCCCCGTGGGGATCTTCATATCGAAATGGTCATTTAACATCATTGAATTAATCCTTTTTTAATTTATATATATATATATATATATATATATATATATATATATATATATAGTACACTTGGTATGTAATCCAGGTAAATTCCGAAAGGGACGAACTCAAGAGAACTCAATGTTAAATTCATTTGATTTAACAGAGTAAGATAATTTATAAAAGATTTTCGATTATTACTATGGATAATACATATTTCACCGCTTTGATGTTCTTAACGTGGCTCGTCAGACCCAAATGGTACAACAGTAGGTAATCAATAAAATTGTTTTTGATTACCCACTGTTGTACCATTTGGATCTGACGAGCTGACGAGAGAAAGGAAGAATATATATATATATATATATATTCTTCCTTTTTCCTTTCCTTTCTTAACGAAAGATCTTTTGAGGTTTGCTTCTTTTCCGTTGTTGGCTTTAGGTGGTAATCCGAAGTATCTTCATTCATAGAGTTTCGGGAAGTATTTGGTTGTTTCGTTAGATTCCGCTGTATTGATCTATTCTTTCCGTCTGATTTGGTATGTGAGCTTGCAGATGCTAGCCTAGATGCTGGTGTGGTCGACTTTGTTTTCCTTGATCGTGAATTTGGGTCGCTTGGCCATTAGTATCAGTTCTTTTTCATTTATCGACTTTGATCGAGAACTTCAGTCATTAACCTGACGAGGGCGTAGAGCGCCGAAGATTTGTTCACAAATTCATTGACAGCTAAAGGCTCAACAAAAATCGACAAATAAGAAAATAATTCAACAATGCTGTTAAAAAGGCATATGAATACTTTGAAAAATGAGAATATTCTTTTTAGAAGAGAAATAAAATATATAAAAAAATGTCGAGAATAAAAAGTAAGACGTTCGAAAAAATATTTAAAAACTGGACGATAAAGAATGATGAAAGCAAAAATGAAAAAAATGTCGTGATTGAAATTAAACAATAAAATAAAATATGGTGAGGGGAAGGGGATAAATTAAAAAAAGAGACAGGTTAAATGTCTAAAATGAAAAAAAAAAAGGAAAAATAATTGAAAGAAAAAAAGAAAAAATGAAAAATGAATAAAGTAAACAAGGAAAGAATAAAAACATTTACAAAGCAAATAAATAAAAAGACGAAATAGAAAAAACAGGAAAGAGAATAACAAAAATCATTGATTTGTTTTTTACGGGTTATCAAAATTTTCAGATAATTTTGGAGATACGTGCGTTGTGGTACAGTAGATATCAACTCAGAACGACAGTTGGAATTTCAGTTGAATACCTTACATTCACTTACGCACAAATATCCTTGGGAAAGGTATTACTCCGTCTCTATGGATTAAATAATAGGACAGAGAGGATTTTTACTTGGCAGAAAGTGGGGGATCAGTTTTATATTGTCATTAAGTAATAAACTGATCCCTGACTGAATATAATAATTGGAAGCATAATTAAAAATTATACTGGGCATAAAGTGGGGGATCGGTTGTCTATTGTTTTAAAGTAATAAACTGATCCCCCATTAATTACTATTTAATAATATAATATATTTCTTTCCTCTCTATCGATGATCCAAATAATAGGACAAATTGGGTTCTATAGTCTTGGCTGGCAACCAGTCTACCGCAGAAAGCAATGGTTACCTACTGCGGTATAATCATATGCCAAGTCAGTCATGTCTCTTTCGAATCATGATCACCCAAAGCGTGTATCACGTATGGCACTTAACTGACTGACTAAATATAATAGCTACAAACGTGATGAAGGTTTTTACTAGGCATAAAGTGGGGGATCAGTTTTAAATTGGGTTTTATAGCCTTGGCTGGCAACCAGTCTACCGCAGAATGCAATGGCAACCTACTGCGAGATAATTTTCTGTCCCGTCAGTCATGTCTGTTTTGACTCATGATCGCCCAAAGCGTGTATCACGTATGGTACTTAACTGACTGAATACTGATTTACTGATAAAAAACTAACTTCCCAGTCGGGTAAAAATCAACTGGCTGGTTACATTATTGCCTCGTTGTCAGTCATAGTCAACAGGTGTCACGTCGAGCAGCCAGCGTACCTTGAAAGAACATTGGTCCTCAAACTAACACCCGATCTCGAGTAAAACTCTTGTATTATTTCTATCGCTAAAGATGCAGATAAAATTCATCGGCTCCTCGTCCCCGTCCAGTAAATACCTGGTAACTCCTGTTATCTTCTACCTTTAGCCAGTTCCATATCAGATCGAAAAAGGTTCTTCCTGTGAAGCACCACTCTGTGGAACAGACTCCCAAGAGGATGTTTCCCCGATCACTACTATCTTAACCACTTCAAGTCTATCTTGCCTTCTATCCATATAAATTACCCCTTAACGTAACCCATAAACTTGAGTGGCTCTCGTGCTTTGTACAGGGTAAAATTGTCCTAGTAGATAAAGCATAGCTGACGAGGTGTGGTGTTCCATAGCTTTCTGTTGGGCATTTCCGCGTAATATGAATTTGACTGAAATTAGATTTCGGTTCCCCCAGTTGCATTGCTTATCAAGCAATGATCATTCATATTATTGTGGAGACTTGTGTACGTGTACGTGAGTTCGAGTCTTTGTCGCCAATATGTTGTGAATTGCGGGCGAGAAACCGCACAAAATAATGTGCACTAAACAAATATGGAGAGAGAAACGTAGATTATATTGAACGTAATATACAAACTTGAACGCAGGTTAGTAAATCCAGGATTACTATTAGTAAGAAATAAATATATACAAGTCTTGAAGTGAAGTCGTTGGAAATATTATATCCGTGTATATCATTCTAGCTGAGTAGAGCTCATAGCTATTCTGACTTCTGATGCGGTACTCTCTGGGTAACTTCGGTATCTCTCGGTAACTTGGTATCACTTCCGGTACTCTCCGATAACTCTAACGGATCTCTCTATAATTATATGACAGCTCCCGTATCTCAATATGGCAGGAGTATATATATACCCAAGTCGAGTCCATTATCATAGAAAAAGGGGAGGTCCAACAACACATATCAGCAGCACATCACAACATACTGCACGAAGTATTACAAAAAAGCCACCTATCAGATGCAGTATTGCTTAACTTTGTGGATCGTACGAGAGTCGTTGTTGCAACATCTTCTTCTTCTATGTGCCCTGTCCCTTCAGGACGTAGGCGATCATGGATCTCCACGTCTCCCTATCCCTTGTGGCTCTTAGTATGTTTGCTCCTGTTGCTCCTGGCAACCCCCGTTCCGTCATCCACCTGATCAGGCCCTGCAAATATGTTATCCGCTGCCTTCCTCTGTCTCTCCTTCCTTCTATCTGACCAGTCAGTATCAGGTTCTCCAGGCTTTCCTTCCTCATTGCATGTCCCAGGAACTTCAGTTGTCTCTTCCTGATGCTCAGCATCAATTTCCTTTTTGTTGCCATTCTTTCTATTGGTATGTCTTAATTCATTAATTATCAGGATATTTTTTAAATTTCTTTGTACCAAATTTAATGTTTTAGCCAAGAATATCTATATAAATAAAAATGTACTTGTCCGTTTGTGACTATCCGCTAATCAAGAAAACGGCTGCACCAATTGTTCTGACATTTTCCTATAGCATTTTAATCGAACACGAGCGTGTTTTTATATAAGTTATATTAAAAAAATATTTTGCAAACTCGATTGAGCTGATGAGCCGAAGCAAAAAACTTTCATTTCAATATGGACGCCTTTACAGACAACTTTGTTATTTCATAGAAAACATGGGAAAACTCCACTTTGAAGCTAAACGAAATTACATATTATAGAATTTCCCTGATACGAAAATTCATATACATACAATCTATAGAAATAATTATACATGATTCTCCAATTTAGTGCACAATTCCCATTTCGTTGTTTTAGTAAATAAATCTTTTGTTTTATTTTTTTTAAACCTAAGCCCTTTTTATTATTATTTCTATTTGGTAGGGTAAACAATAGAAATCTCTTCCCTATAAAAAAGTTTTCTCTTCATTTTTTTCAACGAATTATTATCGATATCCCATTTATTTCGTTGGTTTAGTTAATAAATTTTTCAGTTTAACCAAACGGAACCACAGCAATGCGTGGCCGAGTACAGCTAGTATATTACTAAAATCCTACAGTATTTACATTATTTTGACAATTGTCTTCATCTTTCTTGCCATTAGTACGACGTTTCGGCCATTGTACGCTTCTGCCTTCTATAGGTGCTAGGAATTTCGAACCTTTTATTACTTATATTACAATCACTGGAGTATATGATCTTCATTCCTTGCCTCTTTTAGAAGTCAAGATTTATCTCACTCTAACCTTGTAACTTAGATGTTCACTACTGCTGTAGCCTGGTACTGAACTCACAACTGGTCGGGTGAAGTCACAGGAACTAACCAACGTCTATATCCACTGGGCCATGTGCCATTAATGACTTCCAAAAGAGGCACTACTACGCAAGGAATGAAGTGATTGTTATAAAGGGTCGGTTTTAAATTCCTAGCGTCTGAAGAAGGCCCGAGCGTACAACAGCCGAAACGTCGTACAAATGGCAACAAAGATGAGGACAATAGTCCGAATAATGTAAATACTGGAAATACTGCCTCATCTCAGAAATATAAACAAATACTCATAAAATCTTCCATTTCCTCTATAAAACGGGAAACATATATCATCATTTTGTCATTTTTTTCTTCTTTCAAATTATATAAAATTAAAGAGAATTGATTTATGTAACTTAATATTTTTTATCTTTTTTGATACTCACAAAAGTGTATCGTTTAATTTATTCAGTAACGTGTTTTGACTAAACCGTGTCATGAATAGCGTGCTTAAAAGACACATCCTTCATAATCATTGCCATTAATGATGACATTGCACCTAATTAATCATATGAATGGAAAGCATCGCAAAATTCTTGACTATATAGACGCCATGCTAATGTGGTTTTCAACACGGGACGCCTGTATTCATAAAATATTTGCATAAAGAATGTTAGTTTTATACATTTTCAGAAGATATAATCTGATATTACATGTTTCACTTCCAACATTCCTCATAGTATTGACAATTTTTAATATAGACCTTAACCAAACAAACATACCAGAAATAAAATATTCAAATGGATACACACTTGAAATTTCCAACAGTCATTGAACCAATAATTAATTGGGGATCAGTTTATTACTTCATAACAATAGGAAACCGATCACCCACCATATGGCCAGTAGAAGTTTTAATTATGTTTTCAAATGTTAGTCAGTGATACATATTTGGGCGATCATGTCTCGAAAAAGACAAGACTGAGTGGGGAGAAAATTTTCCCTGAATAGGTCGCAATTACATTTTGCAATAAACTGGTTGCCAACCAAGTCTATATGACTCAATTTATCTGTTATTTGATTCATAGCTGGAGGTAGGAGGCGGAATTTAACTGGAATTTCAATTCGGTTCTATGATTCGAAAATCGATATAGAGACGGTCTGAATGTATCTAAATATTCTTAGAAAAATCTAGAGAATAATCTGCAATGTTATATTAACTGACCTGGTATTTCGGTTTCAAACTCAAAGTAGCTTATTTGAGGTATTTCTGTAGATATTTTGATGGAAATTGTTCTGATTAGCTTTCCTCTTTGGTATTCCGATTTTACGAATGCCGACGCAGTAAAAAATTATCATGTTTGTCCCACTAGTTTACCATTAAATGGCTCGTTTAACCCTAAGTTATGTGCTAATATTTTAATTTATTGTATTTCCTGCTTGTGAAAATCTCTTCCGGCTTCAATATTTTAACAAAGAATCTCTTAATAATTTCCTCTGTCTCCTCTATATAACTGGAAACGTACACTACCAGCCATAATTACTAGACCACTCCAGTTTTTTAATGAAAATGATATATTTCCTATTATTTTTAGTATTTATTGCCAAATGAAAAGAGAATGGTTCTTTTGTTATTATTACTTTGTAAAATTTTACAAAGTAAGGAAACAAATATGATATTAAGAATGGCCTTTAAAATAATGACAATATGTATATGAAAGTTACTCTAAAGTCTAAGTTAATAGGAGTTGCTAGATAGCTTATTCCAGCCGACTATCACGAATTTTAAACCGACATATGGTATATAAGACGCAGGGAAAATGTTAAAGATATTTTTTAGTAGAAAAAATGCGCCGTATACACCGTTAAATACGGTACATAAAAATCTTAATTAGAGTATAATATGGAAAGCTGCAATATAATATCCAATTCTTTATTATCGATTGAAAGATAAACCAAAATTGATCCATGGACAATTATTCTACTTGATCTTTAAGCCAGGATTAGCAGATATAATGACCAGTTTAATAATAGATCATTCTATTTGTCTATATTTCTGAGATGAGGTAGTATTTACAGTATTTACATTATTCGGACTATTGTCCTCATCTTTGTTGCCATTTGTACGACGTTTGATAATAGATCATTCTATTTGTCTATATTTCTGAGATGATGTAGTATTTACAGTATTTACATTATTTGGACTATTGTCCTCATCTTTGTTGCCATTTGTACGACGTTTGATAATAGATCATTCTATTTGTCTATATTTCTGAGATGATGTAGTATTTACAGTATTTACATTATTTGGACTATTGTCCTCATCTTTGTTGCCATTTGTACGACGTTTGATAATAGATCATTCTATTTGTCTATATTTCTGAGATGAGGTAGTATTTACAGTATTCGGACTATTGTCCTCATCTTTGTTGCCATTTGTACGACGTTTCGGCTGTTGAATATACAGGAACTTCATAGGTGAAACGTCAGTTTACTTAGACATGAAAACCATGTGATTGGTGTCTCCAGCTTTAAGAAAATTGTTTAAAGGTAAAAATAATTCTTAAATTACTCTTCTGATAACTTGAGAAGCACCTGTCTAGCTTTCATGCAGTAATAGTCGAACTAGGGACATCGGTTGAGAAAACGCCGATCAAGTAGGTCAAGGTGACACTAAATGACAGCCGACTCTATCGGAAATGCTTTAAACTTGATTTAACTCTATTAAACCCGGGAAGATTTTTTTCTTTAAATATCGATTAACTATATTAGGATCTAGGCTTGATTACGCTCCGAAGTCGATCGATTATCGCAAAAAAGAACATCGACATTCTTCTCGAAATTTACTTTGAAAATAGACGATTACAATACACTTTAGGAATGTAGTTTAATCAGATTTATTTTACAGAAACAAAGGAAAACGTTTCGATTCGAGAATTTCCCTTAGAACTTTCAGACCGATTCCAATATTTTACCTCTGGTATTTACGTTGATTTATTGTTTGGCACACGCATTTAATATTTTTCAATCTATTTTTTTTTAATTACGTTAAATGACAGTCGTCTTTAAAGGAATTGTTTTGATTTCACTGAAATCGATAAAAATGCCTTTGGAAAAAATTCGACTCAACTTTCTCTATCGTTCTTCCAGCTATGGGTTAATCAACAAGGCATACTCTCTAGAATTGGGTGGCAGCTATTTCAGAAAAAAAAAGACGGTTTTGAATTGAAAACCATCCTATTGTCGTTCACATAAAGCTTTTATAATTCAGAGATAATGGAAAGAAATGTAATCTGTTGAGGGGCATGTTTTCTCACGGAATTTTACAAAATAAGAAAGAATCAATTAAAATCTTGTATACGGATGCAGTGGCTGCTTTTACTTTCATTATGCCCGACATCTTGATTTTCCTTCGCATTGTGCCGAGAATAAAAAGGAGAAGGCTGATGGAATTCAGTTCCAAGGACGAATCGTGACCATTGAAACAAATCTAACGCTACAGACAAATTAGAATACCGAGGAGAGTTCTGGAATACTATCAAGACTTTCACTCCTCCAGTGTAAACCGTCCGTTATTTCTGCACTGAAAAAAAAATCAATAAATGCAAAACTAAAAAGTAACAATAATAATAATAATAGTAAAAACAAACAAAATGAATTATAAGCGCTGTTTTGTTTAATTTGTTTCTCATTTATTTAATCGAAAATAAATATATATATATATATATATATATATATATATATATATATTCTTCAGAAAAAAAAACACCGTATATGTCACTGTACAAAGCGACCTTTTAAAAATCAACCTTGCAAAATAGACGTGGTTGCACTGAAAAATCTATCCCCAGGTACCCGTCTCTTTCGGGGTGGATGTGAGGTATACAGAAAAGAAGTGCATATTTGTGAGGTTGAAATTTTTTTTTTTTTTTTTTTGCTGTATTGCCTTTAAACCCATTTTAATCTAATCTTGATTTTCAGTGACCCCAAATCTCTAACGAATGTTGGTTGGCTAGTTGTTTTGTTTTTATGGCATATCAACCTCGGCGGGTCATTTATTGCCAACTAAATTTTTATTTATTCATAGCTGGTAATAATTTTTTTCATTCAACAATTTATTGTTGTTTTTATGTAAGCTTTGTGTCTAGTAATAATTTTTTTCTTTACGAGTATCAAGATTCACTGGGATTTGTTTTTAAGGGCAGGGTCCCTAAGTCCCACCCTGTTATTTAACCCATAACTGGTGGGAAAGGACGGATTAATAGCTTTCTTAAGGGTACCAGTGCTTAAGTGAATGCAGGATATTCAACTGGAATTCGAACTCGGCTCACCGATTTCACTTTCCGAGCCAATATCCACTGCACCACAACGCACATCCGTCACTATACGCTTACAGCACCTGGTATTCCCAAGCGGTCATCTAAGTACTGACCAGGCTCAACGTTGCTTAAATTCGGTGATCGAGCGAGAACCGGTTTACTCAACGTGATATGGCCGTAAGCTTCTAATGAATGTGATAACATTCAATAAAAACGTGGACGCACAGAAAATCAACCTCTCGATATGGGAGATGAACGACTCGTGTCAAATACAGAGAAAATCACACTTCATAACAGTCGTGGCGAATCTTCGTCGCTAAGTTGTTGTAGCCTTTTTGGTCCAGGAAGAAAGTCACGGAAACAAGAAGGCAGGTTGAACCAGTGTATTAGAATAACAAAAAGTATATAAAAAATACAAGTGTTAATAGTCAGCAGATAGAAGTGTCCGTCAAAACTGTCTTGTTACGCTGCGTCTAGACTATTTCACGACTGCCTCTTGACTGCCTCCAGCTACGTCCGCGGGAATAACGTAGGTTAGTATTTATTGACGGAGGAAGAGTTCATTCCTATAGATATGGCACCATGACAATAAGACGCATAAATAAACCAACATGGATTTCTGTATTAAATTATTACATATACTTATATAAAATTAAGCTAAGTAAAAGCAGGAAGGATGTGCGTTGTGGTACAGTGGATATCGGCTCGGAACGAGAAACCGGGGAGCCGAGTTCGAATTCCAGTTGAATCCATTGTATTCACTTACGCGCAAATACCCTTGCGAACGTTATAATCCGTCTCTTCATTGCAGTTATGAGTTAAATAACAGGACAGATTGGGTTCTACAGCCTTGGTCGGCAACCAGTCTACCGCAGAAAGCAATGGCAGCCTACTACGGGATAATCTTCTGCCCAGTCAGAAGATTGTCTTTCGAGACATGATCGCCCAAGCGTGTACCAGGTATGGCACTTAACTGACTGACTGAAAAGCAGAAAAATAATATTTTTTTTTTATAGAGTTGATTTTTTTCATTTATTCAGTGTCCAGTCACACGCATATGATACGATAATATTTTCAAAGTTCTGGGGGTAGATATTTCAGTCAGTTAAGTGCCATACGTGACACATGCTTGTGCGATCATGTCTCGAAAGAGACATTACTGACTCGGTAGAAGATTTTTGCTCAGTAAATTACCATTACTTTCTGCTATTGACTGCTAGGCAACCAAAGCTATAAAACCCAATCTATCTTGCTATTCAACCCATAGATTGAGAGAGAAGAGACCGATTAACATCTATCCTAAGAGTATTTGCGCGTAAGTGAATGCATCGAATTCAAATAAAATTCGAACTCGGCTCTCCGGTTTCTTGTTTCGGCATTCAGTGCATCACATCTGTTTACGCTGCATAAATACAGGTTCTTGAAAATTGTAGAATTTGTGATCTTAAATTGGTTGTAAGAATTCATTACTTTCTTATCAAAACTCAAATATCATTGTCTGGGTCTTCTTTTCTTGAATTAGCGATTTGTTTTTTACTTTTCAAGTTTTAAGATTTTGATCTTACAATCTATTGGTTAAAGATGGCGTGCAACGAAAAGAGGAAGGCGAACCACTCCACTGCAATAATACGGTCCACCATTTTGTTAGCATATAGCAGATTGATTGATTCTTAGAATGTTTTATTAGCAAAAGCGTCTAAGCTGATTTTGTTATATATATATATATATATATATATATATATATTTGTGTGTGTGGTTAAGATCTTGTATATTCAATTTGACTCAATAAGACCGTATTTTTGTCTAACGTCCTCGGAATTTAAGTTCCAATCTTGGTCACAACAGCTATTACGGATCAAGCTCAGCAAATATTAAAGGATATATTTCAGCATATGGACGACAAATACACGTTTTGACAAGAAAATCTGCAGACAGAAGAGGTAAAGGCAAATAAGTATGCAACAGCTGTTAGTGATTGATGGTCTTTCGTTTACTGTAAAGTCTTACACATGAGAGGGTATATATATATATATATATATATATATATATATATATATATATATGCAAATTGGCAGTGAAGTCAATATACAGTTACAGTAACTTAATAGTATAAGAGTATATTGATTTTATATATCATTATAGATAGATAGATAGATACTGATAAGGTTGTGATAGATAGATTATGAATAAACACTGAGATAGATAGATATGAACAGACATAGATAGATAGATAGATAGATAGATAGATAGATAGATAGATACTGATAAGGTTGTGATAGATAGATTATGAATAAACACTGAGATAGATAGATAGATATGAACAGACATAGATAGATAGATAGATAGATAGATAGATAGATAGATAGATACTGATAAGGTTGTGATAGATAGATTATGAATAAACACTGAGATAGATAGATAGATATGAACATAGATAGATAGATAGATAGATAGATAGATAGATACTGATAAGGTTGTGATAGATAGATTATGAATAAACACTGAGATAGATAGATAGATAGATAGATAGATAGATAGATAGATAGATATGAACATAGATAGATAGATAGATAGATAGATAGATAGATAGATAGATAGATAGAAAAATCTATCTATCTATCTATCTATCTATCTATCTATCTATCTATCTAAGTAAGACCCAACAAACCTAACAAGGTTTCACCCTTCGGCTCGTTATGTTCAATTGGCTCCAATTTACACTGACGAGCCGAAGGGTGAAACCTAGGTTGGCTCTTACTTAGATTTTTCTGTCTTTGTTGCTCTGCTTTCGTATTGAGCACTTTAGTGTTAGGGTTTTCGTCTCGGGTATTTTTCTTTCCTACGAGTATTTGACTTTTGTTCATGTACTTCGTTTGTTTCTTTTTTACTTGCCCTCCTTTTCCCTCCGAGTTCGTCTTCGGTGGGTTGTTCAAGACGAACTTAAATAAGTATAATAATTACTAGCATTAGCAGAATTATTTTTGTTACTATTAAAATTGTTATAATTATTATAGTTATTATATATATATATATATATATATATATAGTGTATCGAGGCAGCAGATAATTTTCTAAACATAAACGGTTAAATATAAGAGACAATGAATGTCTATTATGTTTTATTCTCCAACATTTACGCCGTTGTTGGTGGTTGTTCTTATGTTAACATCCTTGTAACCTCTCTGAAGATGGCTCGTGTGAGTCGAAATCTTAGAACCAACTTAGTAAATAATTATTCAAATGTTGAAGAATTTTTGTCTTCACTTTCACCTGAAATTAAAGCCAAAATACGATGTTTAGAACTGCTCTTGACTAAACGTAATAGACATTCATTATCTTTTACATCTAACAATATATATATATATATATATATATATATATATATATTTGATCTAACATAGATTGTCATGTTAATATTTGATAAATTTTTATCTAGCATATATTATCTAGTTAATATTTGATAAGGTTTTATTTTGGCGATGATTATCAAATTAATATTTAATAATGACGATTCCTTACGTATTAATTTCATATGGTTTCTTATTTTGTTATTAGTACCTTGGTTTAATTTTGTGTCTATAAGCATTTTTTGGTTTTTACTTGTGCTTATATATGAATATATACTTGGTGCATGGGTGTGTCGACGTATAAAGACATGTATGTATAAAACTATTTATAAACAACCGAGAATTTGAAATGATTTGTTGGAACATAATTATGAGTATCGATCAAAAATAAAGTAGATATTCTGTTTATAATTAAACAGTCCTATATATTCATTTCTACCGGTCTGATTCTTTACAAATCATTGTAAAGTGTATCATTCGGCAGAATTCGAACCTTCGATCTTTATCCATATAGGGGAAGCCACCAGTTGATCTGGTGCATCTTAGACATCTCGACCACGAATGACCAACAGTTTAAATGAAGTCAAATCAAGCCTATATAAAACAATTTTCGATTCATCGTAATAACCATATCTGCTCTGTAATGTATCGTAATGTCAACAAATGTAAACATGTTACGGAAATTAACGAAGAGTAACGAAATGGTTTTTAACTAACCGATAATTTGAATTTTTTTGTTTGAACATTATTTTTAATCGATACTCCGAATGTCACACATTTTCGTAAGAAAAATTTATCGTAAATAATTAAGCCAGTAGAAATAAATATATAATACGGTTTGATTAAAAATTCGTATGTACGCAATATCTCTTTACATACGAGTATCGATCAAAAATAATGTTCATAACAATCATTGCAAATTGTCAGTTGTTTAAAGACCATTTCGTTAATCTTTGTTAATTTCCGTAACATGTATATTTGATATTGTATCATATATATATAT
The DNA here is from genome assembly GCA_037127315.1 of Ascarosepion bandense. Classification (NCBI taxonomy): domain Eukaryota; kingdom Metazoa; phylum Mollusca; class Cephalopoda; order Sepiida; family Sepiidae; genus Ascarosepion; species Ascarosepion bandense. Next base: position 218,212 of record JBBBDQ010025093.1, read on the forward strand.
ATATATATATATATATATATAGTCAGCCACTGACAGATCTGTTTCGCTGTATCACAGCTCATCAGTACCGTTAGACTCCGGTTGCTTTAACCCGACCGAAAGGGCGTCAGTCAGCGATTCTACGTCTGAGCTATGGCCACTCGGTAGAAGGAGGCAGATTTTAGCGTATAATCTATCATATATACATATATATATAACCGGCCAAAATTATTAGGACACACCAAAGTTTATAAAAATGACGTATTTCATATTATTCTTTACTATTTGTCAAGTGAAAAATTTTAAATAAAACAATTAAATTGGAATGTATTGTTGTCTAAGATTACTTATATTTTGTATAATAATTTTTTTGTAAAGCGCATGGGAAGTATTTCTAGGTGTTTCTCAATACAAAGATATATTGTTTTGTTTACGTAGTTCCGGGGGTATGTTGCTGTACAGGCAGTTCATGTCAAATGTTACTATAAGCTGTTTCTGATGTAGCTTTTAATTTTGCGGTGTATGGTTGTAATATTTTCTCTATGAAGTTGCTCAGTATGATCGATGAAGTTGAATTAATAGAAAGAGAACGCCAATGGAATCTACGTAATATTATGGTTATAATATTTTATCTATGAATTTGCTCAGTATGATCGATGAAGTTGAATTAATAGATAGAGAACGCCAATGGAATCTACGTAATCTTATGGTTGAATATTTTATCTATGAAGTTGCTCAGTATCATCGATGAAGTTGAATTAATAGAAAGAGAACGCCAATGGAATCTACGTAATATTATGGTTGTAATATTTTATCTATGAAGTTGCTCAGTATGATCGATGAAGTTGAATTAATAGATAGAGAACGCCACTGGAATCTACGTAATATTATGGTTGTAATATTTTATCTATGAAGTTGCTCAGTATGATCGTTGAAGTTGAATTAATAGATAGAGAACTCCACTGGAATCTACGTAATCTTATGGTTGTAATATTTTATCTATGAAGTTGCTCAGTATGATCGTTGAAGTTGAATTAATAGATAGACAACTCCACTGGAAACTACGTAAACTTAATGAATCAGCTCATATACTAGTCTACAAAAAATCTCCGAAGCCGAACAATTTTGAATACAATATGGGAACCATTAATACGGAGTGGTAGAAAAGATCATTTGTGTCAAATTGCAATATGAACTCTGGCAAAAAATGGTGCTGAATATTAACTTTACAAGTCCCCAAAGTTCAGTTCTTCTACCCCAGGAAAGCGTAATATTGCATTATTTTTATGTAATGGTTTAGCTTTATATATATATATATATATATATATACTCTTTATTTTAAAAATGATTATCTCTTGCTTTATTACACGTGAAAGGAATCTGACCAATGAAATCAAACTTTTACGTACTGTCTTTTTTTTCTATTTAAAATAAATAAAAAAAACTTAAAGACACTTTTTTCTACCTATTCTAATTTATATATATATATATATATATATATATATATATATATATATATATCAGATCTGCGATTTTTAAAGAATTTATATGTTTTTGTATGTGATTTCATCATTTCATAAAAAGAATGTCACAGTTTTCAGTTTTGTAATAACGGAAGTATCTAACTGCAATCCACTACCGCCCAATTGATTAATACTTTTATTTCTTTTACGTTTTCTTCTGTCATTTCTCCCCTACACCTTCTTCACTCCGTGCATTTTCTCACTTTTTCCTTTAAGCCCAGATCTGGCCTGACCCTTATGTGTATATCTATATTTTTCCTCTCTACCAATTTTAGGTCTATTTCTCACTGAACCGTTATCATCGGCTCTCTCCTCTTAGCAACTTTCTTTCTCTTTGTCTTTCTCTTGGCTTTTTATTTCTCTATATTTCTTCTGTGTTTTTTTTTATTTTCTCTTTATTTCCTACTAGAAGTATAGCCCACATTTGTTCGGGAGTAATAAAAGCTTTAAAACTAATCCATGGTCCTGGAGCGGGGACTCTTTGGACATTGACACGAAAGATTAAAAAGCAATAGTTGTTTCCAGTTAAAGCGAAACATTAGACTGAAAGAAAAATGAATAGATGTAAGTCAAATTTTGATTTCCTGGTATCGATATCAAATAACTTGTTTTCGTTGTAAACTGAATTTTGAAGGCTAAATAAGTCCTCTGATTAAATGGTATCATGGCTGAGACTAAGAACTACAATTATACCTACTTAGAGCCAAACCGGAAGCAAAAACTAAAATAAAATGGCTGAAAAAGGCAGATAAACAGGCACACACGCACAAACATCATGCTTTATATATATATATTATCGATTTTCTGCATTATTGTAAGAAGTGCAATCTTGAAACTTCTGAATATCGTTTCTGATGTCTTTGTCTATGAGTGTATCAAGTTTGATTAAAATCGGGTCACTCCTCCTATAATCCGATTTTTTCGATTATCGATTTTCGATATTTATCGGAGGTACCTCGACACAAAACCTAGCTAAGAACATTCGCAGACGCTGATAGTACAACTGTGTAAATTTTCAATAAAATTGGTTCAGCCGTTTCGGAGTCTATAGGTAATGGACACTATTTTCAATTTCCTTTTTTGTTTTTCCACCTTTTCCATTTTCTTTACCTCGTACCAAAAAGAAATTCCAAATATAAAGGCAAAGTCAAATTTTTTAATCTTCTTTTTAAAAAATAACGTTAAGTACGATCATAATTAACTATTTGATGAGACATTGTTTTTTCGATGTCGAAACAAAATGTACACTTTGTAGTAAATAATAATTTGCACATATTCTAAACTATTACTTATATATATATATATATATATATATATATATATATATATATATATATATATATAAACACCCTTTTATCTCTCTCGCCCCCAGCATCTTTTTTATTTCTTTCTTTTATTTTTTACTTTCAGTGTCAGCGGTTTGAGTTGACATCCGTTCTTACCCGTGCTCTTTGATTATATGTATGCGTACATGTTTATGTATATTCGTATGTGTGTATACATGTTTATGTATGTATGTGTTGGCTTATTCGCCTAACTGATGTAATGATGCATTTTTTCTTATATTTTCACTTTTAAGTGAGAGATCTTTAATTTTATTTCTGTTTTGGGTTTTGTCGGAGTCTTTATTTGTGAAATTCATTCGTCTAATATCTTCTGTACAATAAAGACGGAAGCTGACGATGGTTCACCTGAAATTGGCCGACACTTAACCCTGGAATAATTTGTTTCTCTTAGTTTTCACATATATTTGCTCCATATGGATTTGTATACCCATATATATTTAGAGCTCTCCTAGACAGTTATCCTACCGCTTTATGGCCCGTTGTGCATATATATATATATATATATATATATATATATATATATATATATATATATATATACAGAAACGGCCACAATTATTAGGCCAACACAATTTTTCAAATGAAATAATGTATTTCATACAATTTTTAAGTGGATAATTCTAAATGAAAGTAGAATGGTTCATTTGTTATTATTACTTTGCAAAATTTTACAAGCTAAGGAAGCGAAGATGAACTCGTCCAAATCACCCTAAATGTTTTTTTTATTTTTTCATTGATGAAACTGCAATGAGGTAATTACTAAATATTTATAAATTCATTTGATGCACATGTTATTGTGCAGTATTAACGAAAGAACCATTCTATTTTCATTTACAATTATTCAATTGGCAATAAACACTAAAAAGATATTATGAAATAGATAATTTTTTAAAACACTGGCTGGGCCTAATAATTATGGCCAGTGGTATATCTATCTATCTATCTATCTATCTATCTATATATATATATATATATACGTGTGTGTGTGTGTGTGTGTGTGTGTGTGTGTGTGTGTGTGTGCGTATGTTTGTAATTTCACAGTGAGGTGAAGTTTGTACAAATTTCAGTAACTACTTCATTTAGAGACTTACCGTGTAACAGGTACAGTTAATGTCGTTACGTGTGGTATATAACGGTTAACCCTAAACTGAACAGGTTAAGATTGCGTGAGAGGGAAAACATGGATCGTATGGATTAAATTAACTCCATTTGTTCATTTAAAAGTGCGTAAACGATTTCTTTCTTACAGATCGATGCTGCATAAAAAGTGTAACTTCTGTGTCCTACGATGTTTATAAATTTTTTCAATGTTTTGTTAAATGCACTACCGGCCAAAATTATTAGGTAACCCCAGTCTTTTTAGTCTTGCAAATCGCTCCCATTGGTCAGAAAACCATTTTTTTAATCATATCGCCCCAAGCAAGGGATTCTACTGCCACTATTTTACAGGGGGTTACATAGGAGGAAAGTTATGAGAAAGAGTGACAGGTTATAGGGGGTGTCAGGAAGTGGGTAAGAGAAGGATGAGAATACTGATAAGAGTGGAGTAGACGGAGAAAGGAACATGAGAGAAAGTTATGAGAAAGAGTGACAGGTTATAGGGGGTGTCAGGAATTGGGTAAGAGAAGGATGAGAATACTGATGAGAGTGAAGTGGACGGAGAAGGGAGCATGAGAGAGAGGATGCAGGTTAGTGAATTAGGAGATGACTATTGACATCTATTAGCGAAATCCGTTTCCGACTTTTCCTTGAAGCACATGGTCAATCCTTTTTCTACTTGGCAAAACCAGGATTTCACACGTCATTGTGAATTTTTGTAAAAGTGAAGAAGTTTGATTTTAATTCTTAAATTCATATTCATCAGAATCAATGATCCTTTTCTTGACCAAACAAAATACAACGGAGACTGTGATGTGATAGACTTGGCAGACCGGCTGCAGTTACTCCCTCACCGGCGTGACGAAGCTTCTCTGTGCCTCTTCTATAAATATTTTCACGGTTTCTGCCCCGATGAAGTCACTGACGACGTCTAGGCATGAATCTGCACGAGATACTAGATTAGCAACTAGGTCCCACCCTTTTCCAGTGAAACAGATGAGATGTAACCGCAATTTCTACTCCAATAGCTTCTTTTTCCCGCCTGTGGAATTCCCTTCCGTATACTTGCTTCCCCGGCGGCTGCAATCTCCAGGAGTTTAAATGTAAGGTCAATAGACACCTCCTAACACGCTAACTCGCACCCATTCTCTCAAACACTTTCCCATCTACCCAACCCTCATCCCCAGGATCCTTACCTGTCTATCACCCTCCTTCTGACATTTCCTATATCTAACCACGCTTTCTCGTCACTTTCCCCTATGTAACCGCTAACCACTCTTTCTCGTCACTTTCCCCTATGTAACCCCCTGCGCAACAGTGGCAGTGAAATACCTTGCTTGGGGTGAAATAATTAAAAAAAATAAAATAAAAAATAGTAATTTCTGATGACCGTGAACAATCAGCTTGATCGTGATGAGACCCGCAGGCATAACCCAAAGACAAAAATTGCAAGAGCAAATGATTATTGTCACTGGTGGTCTGCGATTGATGATATCCAAGAGATGGGAACTGTATTAGGGAATCGACGTGGTCCAATTCGATACAATGCGCGGCTTCATATTGCAAGAGTGACGTTGCAGAGACACACAAACTTATTACTTTCATTACATCTGTAGAAAATATTTTGCTTTAGAAGATTATGTTATATTAAACGTAAAGATACAAACAGGAACGGAGGTTAGTAATATAGGAAAACGATTAGTAGGAATATATATATATATAGAGAGAGAGAGAGATTTTTGTGTGTCTTTGCTCTACTTTTGTATATTTTCTTTTGTACTTTGTATCGAGCACTTTTTCTTGTGGTTGGCTCCGTTTGGGTTTGTTTTTTTTTTGCTGCGGAGTATTGAATGTTTTGTTCTTGTTCCGCGGGGTTTTTTTTCTCCCCATTTATCCGACGCCTTAGTGCACCGGATTGTAACGGAATTAGGTTCTGTTTGTTAGTGGTTTTTTTGAAGGATTATTTTAGTCTAAATTTACAGCCTACATACTTACAGAGTCTATTTAGTTATTATATATATATATATATATATATATATATATATATATATATATATATATATATATCCAAGTCTTTGAAGTGAAGCCGTGCTGGAAATAGTATATCCGTGCAATATTATTCTGGCTGATTGGAGCTCAGAGCTACTATGACTAGTGCCGCAGTATTCTCTGCCTAACTTCGGTATCTCTCGGTAACTTACGGATCAGTCTCTGTTCTCTCTATGGCAGGAGTATATGTATACTCAAGTCGAGTTTATTGTCATAGAAAAAGGGGAGATTCCACAACATAAATATTTCCTCTATACATTAAATACCGCTATTCTGCATTTTGGTGCAATGGATATAGACTTGGAATGAGAAATCGGTGCAGCTGAATTCGATTTGAATCCGTGGCAATTACTTTCGCATGAACAGCCCTGAGAAAGATATGAATCAATCGCCTCTCCCTCCAGTTATGGCTTAAATAGCAGGACACATTGGGTTCTATAGCCTTGATTAGCAAGCAGTCTACCGCAGAAAAAAAGTGGCAACCTACCTCGGAATAAACATTCTGCCTAGTCAGTCATAGACTGAAATAGACATGATCGCCCAAGCGTGTATCACGTATGGCACTCAACTGACTGACTGATCACATTGAGTAAGGCGTTAACGCCACTTATGCGTAGGGGGCTACTAAGAGTAAATTAGATAGGAAGAAAGTACAGAGAAAGACGAACAAGTTAGAAAGGAGCAAGAGAAGGATGGGAATACAGGTGTGATGACAGTTGCAAAGGTGGAAAGGAAGGAAAAGATATACAGGGTGGGGTAAAAAGAACTAGAGTCAAGTGGTTAAGAGATGAGTATTGACAATGCATTTAAATTCCTGGAGGTTGTAGCCGTCAGGAAAGCAAGAATATGGAAGCGAGTAACACAGGCGAACAGAATTCTAATTTTGTGATGTAACTATGATGAAATGAATGACTAATTTTTTTTTTTAATCATTTCACCACGAGCAAGGCAGAAATGCCACTGATGAACTGGGGCCTACATAACTGTAAAAAGATAAATTAGAAAAGAGTGAGGAGTACAAACTAGTTAGAAAGGAGCAATAGAAAGCTGAGAATGCAGGTGCGATGACAGATACATAGGTAGAGAGAAAGGGGAGGATATACGGGGGTGGGGAGGGAGCTACATTCCGGTGGTTAGTAGATGAGTATTGTCATTGCATTTAAATTTCTGGAGGTTGTAGCCGTCAGGAAAGCAAGAATATGGGAGCGAGTTCCACAGGCGGGAAATGCCAGAGAAGAAGCTACAGTAGTAGAATTGTCGTCTGCATTTGGCTAACCTGACTGTGAATGGGTGGAACCCAGTTGCCAGTTTGGTTGCGCGAGTAAACACCTGTTGAGAAGGCATGAGTGGCTTAAGTTCGTCTGAGCAGAAGCCATGAAAGTATTTATAGAACAGACAAAGGGAGGCCACATTTCGACGGTGGGGAAGTGGCTGCAGTTGAGCCGCCAGATCAGTACCTATCACATTACAGACTCTCCTTTGGAGCCTGTCGAGAACACTGAGGAGAACAGCAGGGGCGCCTGACCATAAATGGCAGCAGTACTCCATGCACGGACTGATAGTTGACTTGTATATATGCAGGATGGATTCAGGCGGAAAAAAAACATCTTGGATCGGCATAGTGACCCAACCTTCTTAGCAGTAGATTTAGCTATGGAATCAATATAGTGGTTCCAGTTGAGGTCTGAGGAGAGGGTAAGGCCGAGGAAGCATAGTGTGTTGCTCTCAGGGAGAATCGCTTGGTCGATGCTTATGGGAGGCAGGAGAGGTTGCCTGTGATGGTTGACAGACAACAGCTTGGTCTTAATGAACAGAATGTAAGTAAATTTGGAATCATTTCTAAAAACATTCTAACTTTAAGGTTTTGCTTTGTCCAGACGATGATGAAGTTGGCACTACAATGAAGAGACATCAAAGAAATATAGATTCTTATTTTAACAGATCGTGAACCGAGCATGTGAGCAATGAAGAGGTTTTTGGAAAGGATGGAAACAAAATGGAAATTAATTTTGAGCATCAGGTAGAGATAACTACAGTTCCTGGGACATGCAATAAGGAAGGAGGGCTTGGAGAACCTGATATTAACAGGCCAGGCAGAGGGGAAAAGCGATAGAGGGAAGCAGCGGATAGCATCTGGGAAGAGTCTGAGAAGGTGGATGAATGAATGGGGTTTTTGTGGTGTTACAGGAGAAAGATGTGCCAGAGCCACCAGGAATAGGAAAACGTGGAAGGCCATGATCGCCTACGTCCGGAAAGGACATGGCACATAGAAGTAGAAGAAGATTCTAACAGAACTCTTACATTGGCCTGTAGGGGAGACCGGATGTCGACGATGATGATTCAGTCAGTCATTTAAGTGCCATACGTCATAAACGCTTTGGACGATCATTTCTCGAAAGAGACATGACTGACCGGGCAGATGATTATCCCGCAGTAGATTGCCATTGCTTTCTGCGGTAGACTGGTTGCCAGCCAAGTCTATAAAACCGAATCTGTCCTGCCATTAAATTCATAGCTGGAGAGAGAAGAGATAGACTATATTACATTATTATATTTAGTATAATTAGTGGGGGGACAGATTATTACTTCATAACAATATAAAGCTGATTCCCCATTTCATGGCCAGTAAAAGTTTTAATTATGTTTTCAACTATTATATTTAGTCAATCAAGTGCCATACCTGATACACGCTTAGGGCGATCATGTCTCGAAAGAGACATAAATGACTGGGCAGAAGATTATCCCGCAGGAGGTTGCCATTGCTTTCTGCGGTAGACTGGTTGCCGACCAAGGCTATAGAACCCTATTTGTCCTGTTATTTAACCCATAACTGGAAAGAATAGACGGATTAATACCTTTCCCAAGGGTATTTGTGCGTAAGTGAATGCAATGGATTCAACTGGAATTCGAACTCGGTTCCCTGATTTCTCGTTCCGAGTTGATATCCAATGCACCACAACGCACATCCTTGAAGGCCGGGGACCGAGTGATATTTACTCTTCTCCCCAACTTGAGAGATATGTAACACAAGGTCTTTTTTAACGTAGGGAACCTGAGCGCGTGCGCCCAGATACTGGTCAAAACATTAATTATCCACCGCGGTGGATAGGTTCAAAACCGGTCTAAACTGGTCTTAAACTGGTCTTAATTTGATCATTTCGGACCCAAGCCGGAAGCCCGGGGCCGAGTGATTAGTAGTTGAAAATGGATGAAATTTTATATTCATTTCTACACGTTGAAGAATAGCTCGACGGGACAAAACTGAAAGTAGGTATGCATTAGACAAACGCCCAAATAAACGTGGCATTGTATTTTAACAGAATTAAAGGTTTTGTTGCAGCTTTCACCAAAAAGTGATTAAGACAACTGGCTAATAAAGAGAATGTAAGTAAGATTGGATTCATTTTTCAGAAACATTCTAAAGTCGAGGTGTAGGCTATTGCAGGCGATGATGAAAGTGGATTGACAGTCTCTCAAATATTCGTATTTTACCAGAATTCTAACGTTCTGTTTTAACATTGACCAGATATTGATGTAAATGGCAGCCCAGTGGACAGACTCTATACAGATTGAATTCTTTTTTGAGAAACCTAGCTTCAAGACGATGATGAATGTAGCAATGCAGTGGAAAGACCCACAAATAAATCTTGATACATATTTTAGCGGAATTCTTTGTGCTTTAGATATAACCCGACAGTGATTAAGAAGAATTACCAGTTGACGGAATGGAATTAATTTTGGATTCATTTTTAGAAAGATTCTAACTTTGAGATCTAACTTCGTTCAGACGTTGATGGAGGAGGCACTGCAGTGAAGCGACATTGAAATAAATTTGCATTCGTATTTTAACCGAATTCAAAATGTTGTTGTTGCAGTGACCAGGCGGTGAGGAAAATGACTGACAAGTGGAGAAAATGCACGTAATTTTGGATCCATTTTTGAAAGACCTTTTAAAGTTGAAGTTTAGCTTGGACGGTAAATCTAGTGGTGCAATGGACAGACACGCAAAGAAATTTAGATTCTTGTTTTAACAGAATTCTATCGTTCTATAGGTGGAGGGTGCAAGACGGTGATGACTGGCCAGTGGACAGAATGTAAGACATTCTTGAATAATTTTTCGAAATATCCTAAAAGTTGAAGAATAGCTTCGTACAAACGATGATGAAGGTGGCTATGCAGTGGACAGTCCCTTAAATAAAAATTCGTATTCGTATTTGAACAGAATTCTTACGCTGTGGTGTAGCTTTGACCAGACGGTGATGGATATGGCTGGCAAGTGGAGAGTATGTACGTAATTTTGAGTTATTTTTTGGAACATTCTAAAGTTGATTTGTAGCTTTGTTCTGGCAATAATAAATAGGCGGTGCAATGGCTCTCAAATGAAATGGTACCGTAAATTAACAGAATTCAAACGTTATTTTGTAACAGTGAAAAAAAAGTGATTAAGATAGGTGGTTATTGAACAGTAACTAAATATGAATTCATTTTTTAGAAATATTTTAAAACTGAGGATTAGCTTTCTGCCGTTCGTTATAAAGGTGGCTTTGCAGTGGAAAAAAAAACTGTATATGACCAGATGAAGAGGAAAATCACCAGTAAATGAATTTCCATATCTTTTCTAAAAAAAAAAGAAAAACTTTTACTAACTGATGAGACATCGTTCTTTCAGTGTCGAAACAAAATGTGCATTTTTGTAGTAGGTTGTAGTTCGGACATGTTCTAAAGTAAAATTTATAATATATTTATACATATATATATATAGTCATCCGCAGAGAGATCTGTTTCGCTGTATCGCAGATCGTCAGTACGGTTAGACTTCGATTGCTTTTAACCCAGGATTAAAACCCGACCGAATTGGCGTCAGTCGGCGATTCTACCTCTGAGCTATGGGTGCTCGTTAGAAAAAGGCAGAATTTTTAGCGTGTATATTATCATTATACACGCCCAATAGCCAGAGTGCTCTAATTCATTAGTGAATGAGCGATGCGTACATGCCAGACTAGCTACTGTTTTTCAAAGCTTACCATTCTTCCAAAGTGCTCAATCAGGGTGTCAGAGCGTAATGTTTGTGTTGTGTATGCATGTATGAATATATATATATATATATATATATATATATATATATGTGTGTGTGTGTGTGTGTGTGTGGTTAAATAAAATAAAGGCAAGAGGAAAACTGTATTTTAAATCGCCTACGCGTTTCGTCCTGTGATGGACTTTATGAAGGCAAAAATGACGAAATGAGCTTTATTCTAAATTACAAATAAATTAATTAAATTATAATTTCATAAATAAATAAATTATAATTTATCCTATATTATAAAATCCATCAGAGGACGAAACGCGTAGGCAAATTAAATACAGTTTTCCTCTTGTCTTTATTTTATTTAACCATCCTGTCCTTAATCTAAGATCATAAGTGAGTATATTTTTACACACACACACACACACATATATATATATATATATATATATATATATATATTGTAACAACGTTGTGGAACTCGTAGGTTTTTTAACCTGCTGTTCATGCATTTAATTTTATAAAGTGTGCTCCATACAAACATAGAGCGTTATATCGTAATAGTTGTTACAATGGTTTATAAATTCATAGTATCACTACAAAAACATTTTCGCGTTTCGAAGCTAACCTTGTATTTTGGTTGACTCTCTTCGGATGAAAAAGTTGGAATGAAAATTATCTGGTGAAAAAAAACGTTTATTTGTGGTGAATATGCTTTTTTTAGGTGAAAGTTGGGAGCTGATTGGGTTCTGATTCACTAGTCAGGGCTTGTTGTCGTCCAGTATCGCTTTTTTTTCTTCTTTATATAATGTATGGTGTGGTGGGAGTAGATTGGTTAGTTATTCTTTTCTTCTTGTTTATGATTGGTTGATTGTTTTATTATGTTGCTTGATTTATTTTTATTTTTATTTTTATTTTTTAATGTATGCGTGAATAGGTATTTGTTTTACAAACAAAAAGAATTAAAAAAAACAGTCAGGTGAGGAAGGGGAATGGTAGGGAAAGAAAAGATAACTGAGTTTAGAAGTGAGAGACGGAGACACATGCATGAATGGTGAGATTTTGAGGCACGATTTTGGAGAACAATTTTATTTCAGTTTGTTTTTTATATAATAATTATAATCATAGAATGTTAATTTGTGAGTAGACTTTCAAAGTAGATTTTCAGCATTGAATGCTATACAGGAAAACTCATACTAAAACATTTATTCAGTAATATTGTTTCATTTTTGGTGAAATGTTCATGTCTCTTAATAGCTTGCCTAGCATTTCGAAGGCAGTTTCACCGTTCCAATACAGCTTTGGTTGTTGATGTCACAATTCCTCTCGAACTTGACAAGAAGAAAAAAATATGCTCTTAGTTATTAATTTTGCTTGCCCATAATTTTATAACCAGTATTGGACAATCACTTTTTAAATTTATGGTTTTAATAATTAGGAATAAAAATCTTAATTATGCAATTTTCTAAATCGGTTTTTATTTGATTTTTTTAAAAATTTAAGCATTTATTACAACCTCAACGGTTAAAATAATGATTCTGAAATGAATAAGTTTTTGAACTAAATTATCTGGATTTTGAATGTATTTAACAACTAATCAATAATTCTTTTTGTTGGTTGGGGATAGTTTTATTTCGTCTTGTGCAAATCCGTCTTAATTTGTATCCGTCATGAGGCCAAAATTTAAAAATTGGATTAAAAAAAAGTAAATAAAATACTCAAATCAATTTTTACGGATTTTTTCTGTAATAATTAATGACTTAGATTCCGAAAACCTCACGAGAAAAGCAGAAATAAATTAGTTAAAATTTTAGAAGTAATCCTTGAATTTATTTCACAAAGAAAGAGTGAATAAAAACAAAGAAAAGAAGGAAGAGAAATAAAGCCAGAAGAATGACAGAACACAGATGAAAAAAAAAAAGAGAAAAGAGAGAAGAATGAAAGTTCAAAAGAAAATATAAGATAAAAGAAAATCTGAAACATGATAGAAAGCAACATGAATAGCCAAAGAAAAAGAAAACACGAAAAACCATTTTTTATCAGAACTCATATAATCTCCAGGAGTTTAAATGTAAGCTCAATAGTCATCTTCTATCTCACTGACTCGCATTCTTCCTCTCATACTCCGTCCATTCCAATCTCATCACACCAGTATTCTCATCCTTCTCTTACCCACTTCCTGGCAGCCCCTATAACCTTTCACTCTTTCTCATCACTTTCTTCTTATATAACCCCCTGCGCACCAATGGCGGTTAGGCTGTCTTGCTTGGGGTGAAATGATTAAAAAAAAATAAGGCAAAGAAAAAGAAAAAAGAGAGAAACGTGAAAAAGAAAGAAAAGAAAAAATAATAGGAACAAACAACAAAAAGAAGGAAGATAGAAAAAGTGAACAAGAAGACGACAAAGAATCTATCATCAAAAAGGAAAAAGAAAAAGATCTAATTAAAGAAGAGACAAGCATGAAAAATAAAATAGAAGAGAAACGGGTAGGAAGGTTGGGTCACTCTGTCGGGCCAGAAAATGTTTCTCATCAGAATTCATCTAGCATATTTATAAATCTACCTTTCCCCGTGCTGTGAATGCTGTTGCCGTATCTAGTCAGGTGCTCCTGCCTCTCAGATCGAGTTTCTTACTGACATGACATTTCGACTTCAGTATCTTTCGAATTGACCTGACGTGGCTTCCCGCTGTCTTTTCTACAAATATTTTCATGACAACCACTATGACGATCACTTTTCCTAGTGTCACGAGCACATGAATTTACGAGCGTTACAAGATTGGTATCTAAACCCAATCCTTTTACCTCTGAAATAGTTAGATGTACCCCTCTCTTCTACTTTAAGAGTTTCTTTTCTCGCATTTACGAACAGTGGAACTCCCTCCTGTGTACTTGCTTCCCTGATAGATGCAGGCTACTAAATTTTAAATAATTTTCAGTTAAATTTTAAATATATATATATATATATATATATATATATATATATATATATAGTCATCCGCAGACAGATCTGTTTCGCTGTATCACAGCTCATCAGTACGATTAGACTCCAATTGCTCCCTAACCCAGGCTCGAAACCCGACCGAATTGGAGTCAGTCGGCGACTCTACCCCTGGGCCACGGGGCGTTCGGTGGAAGAAGGCAGTCTTTTTTTAGCGCATATCACATTACGCGCCCAGTAGCTAGCGTGATCCAATTCATTTTAATGAATGAGCGATGCGTTCACGCTAGAGTGGCTACTGTTTTTCAAAGTCTACCCCTCCTCCAGAGTGCTCAATCAGGGTGTGACTGCGTAAATATTGTCATCCGCAGACAGATCTGTTTCGCTGTATCGCAGCTCATCAGTACGGTTATACTCCGATTGCTCCCTAACCCAGGCTCGAAACCCGACCGAATTGGCGTCAGTCGGCGACTATGCATATATACATATATATGCTATAGTGGAACATCCTGCCACCCCCGAGAATAGAACGCTCTAGACTACAAAGGACGGTAGGAGAACGCAACAGTGGAACTCCCTCCTGTTTACTTGCTTTCCTGATAGATGCAGGCTTTAAATTTTATATATATATATATAAACATGCCTTGTGGGCATAGAAGAATCCAAAGGAGTATCATTTACATATAATGGTAGGATAACTCTCTAGGAGAGCTCTAAACATATATGCATATCAATACATATAGAGCAAATATAAGAAAAATTAAGACAGACGCGTTATTTCATGGTAATTCGGAAGTATGGGCCTATTTCAGGCGAACCGTCATCAGCTTCCGTCTTTATTCAACGAAGGATTCTACATGAATGGGATTCACAAAAACCTAACTCGGCGAAAGAGAAAAAAAAATAAATAAAAACATATAAGATGATAAGAATATAACTGTAGCTCCCCTAAAAAAGTGAAATTCTTGCACTAGAAACATAGAAAATTTTTGATGATAATAACCCCAGCCATATATTACTGCTAAATACTACCAGTAACACACTTTTAGAGAAAAAGTAATACGAACACTATGAAAAAATATTCCATGACTAATTTTTGATCTCTTTCTTGTATTAACAAAAACTACAAAATTTATTTTTTAGTCAAATTTAAATGAAATTGATTTTCAAAACTTTTTTAAGAGCTATAATTTCTGAATAAGTTCCGAATTTATTCTAAGCATAAAGAGCTTGTAGTAAAAATTACTCGCAATACATTTCTGGAAAAAAAAAGTTTTATGTTATAGTGGAACATCCTGCCATCCCCAAGAATAGAAAGCTCTAGACCACGAAGGACGGTGACAAGCGGTACGAGAGCGCAACCTCTTTAGGATGACTGCTCTATAACACTGTCAGCCCTCCGACTTCGGGTAGAGGACGCTCTCTGCTTCCGAGCAGAGAGCACAAACCCAGTCGTGGTTCCTCCGAAGGGTAGAAGCACGACTGGGGAAAAATAGACAGACATTTTTTGGCCCGGCTATATGGCCGGGAATACCCATTATAAAATGACCATGTGTCACATCCGGCCTTGCGTGGGAAGGCTGGTAAATACAGCAACCGTCTTAGGGAAAGACATTCTCTAGTTGATGGTGTATTCCGCTCCTACTCGTTGATTGCTTATCTGTATCTTACTGTTAATTGTACATTCGTACAATAAATCCGTTATATCTATTTCCTGTGTCGGGTACCATTCTTCCAC
Organism: Ascarosepion bandense; assembly: GCA_037127315.1. Lineage (NCBI taxonomy): Eukaryota > Metazoa > Mollusca > Cephalopoda > Sepiida > Sepiidae > Ascarosepion > Ascarosepion bandense. The sequence continues at coordinate 233,907 of JBBBDQ010025093.1, forward strand.
TAATCTTTACACTGATATTCTTTTCCAGGATATATCAATATATAACAGAAATACAGTACAGAATTAAAGTGATTATAATTCCTGATTTATTTTGACAGGTGTGTAAGCACCAGTCTCCTCAGCAAAAAATAAAACAATATTTTTTTAAAATTTAATTCAGAATATTTAAAAAAAACAAAGTTTGGCTCAAAATAATTATTTACTACTAGTAAGGTTAGATGAAGTGTTGTGAAGTAGTATACAGCTTTGCATTAAAATGTACCGATCGTACTGGAAATGTCACAAAAATCAAAAACAGGTAAACATCAACACACTCACATATACATAAATCTCCGAAGAAGAAACACAATCCAATATACAAAATCACACAAGTAAATCGATTTTCCACGCACAAACAGATGCACAGAAACACGCGCAAAAAAAACCCATATATATATATATATATATATATATATATATATAGGCAATGTACACAAAAACTGAAATAACTATTTAAAGACAAATAAAAAAACAACAAATACAAATGTACAATAAAGTAAATAAAAACAAATATTCAGAGAAAAAAATGACAACACATATTAAAAAAAATAAACAATTGAGAAAATAAAAAACTAAAAAAATTCACAAAAGATGAAGCTGAATTTGCTTGAAAAAAAACAGAACTGGGGATAATCCTCTCCATTTTACAGATTTATCCTCTTCGTTTTACGGGTTTGACATTTTTCCGTTACGCTCTATCCAGTCTCTCTCTGGGGAAATGGTAGACTTTAAAAACAGTAGACACTCACCGGTATTAATGCATCATTCAGTCAATAATGACTATAAACTCTCTCGGCTACTGGCGTGTGTTTACCTTGTGTATATATGTTAAAATCTGCCTTCCTCCACCTTACGCCGATAGCTTAGCGTTATAATAACTGATTGATATCAAATCGGTCGGGTTTCAATCCTGGCTAGAAGCAATCAAATGTCTAACCGCACTGAATTTTAAATCCAAAAGAATGAAGCAGATGGATAAATCCCAAAACCCCGATCCTAATAAATATTAATTTCATTAATATTAAAATTGATGAAGGTGAAGGGCATAATGCAAATATTATATTTTATTTACAGAGCCTAATATGAAAAATAAAAAATAAATTTCGATATTTAAATCCGTTGAATTTTTACGAGGAAGTCCTCATTCTTCAGCAATGGCAAAACGAAAATTTTATTTACTCAAATTCAAATTCAAATATATCTGTATCTGAAAGACAAACTGGAAAGACAATTGACGGTAGAAGAGACTACAAATGTTATATATTAATTTAATAGTGCTACAGACACAGTAACAAGTAGATACCCCCAAGGGATCCCGAGAGTGGGGGAGAATGAGATCCTTAATCGGACAGATACACAGGATACGAATCATGGCTTGCCACATTAATCGACAAATTTAACTTGCCCCTGTGGCAGGAAATGTAAAAATATACGCGGCCTGAAGATACATCAGATGAAAATGAAATGCATGGCACGTATTAACAATCTGCAACGGACAGGATACTCTCCTGGTGAGACGCAGGAAGAGCAGGGCCAGGATGCACACCACAGTACCCAGTCCTTCCAAGTAGGAATCAATATGTCCAGCAACACAACAGCAAGTAATTTTCGGAAAAAGATCAAATGGCCTGCAGCTGTGATACAAACTCTTGGCAAGCTTTTTATTCGGACGTCAGCGAGATCCTGACAATGATTTTGAAAGGCTCCGTTGATAAACGATTGGAAGCTCTGAGCAAAATAATCGTGAGCTTTGGAGCAGAACGATTTGGGAACAGCGAAGAAAAAAAGTGGCGAATAGAACCGTGGATCGAAAAGAAAATCGAATTAAATATGCAGAGCAGAATTAAAATCCCTTAGAAAACATTACAAGAATGCAAAACCCGAAGAAAAAGAAGCTTTAAGAGAACTGAGAGATTCGATCCGATCGGATTTAAAAGTATTACGAAGAGCCGAATGGCACCGCTGGAGGAGGAGAGAAAGAGCACGAAAAAGAGCAGCCTTCATATCCAATCTTTTCGGATTTACCAAACAATTACGGGGTTAAACTCGCAGTGAAACGCTACAAAGCAGCACAGAGGAAATAAATGCTTTTCTCAAAGACTCCTTAAGCGACCCCTACCAGCAGTAACAACTTGGCGAAAACCATCTTCTCCTTACCCCAGATCTTCCTTCAATTGAGTTTGACATAGGACTACCTAGCTTGGTTGAGGTGCAATTAATGCTTAAAAAGCTCGGCCAAGCTCCGCTCCAGGTCCGAAAGGAGTTCTCTACTTAGTTTACAAAAGATGCCCAAAATTACAACGTATCTTATGGAAGTTACTGAAGGCCATTTGGAAGAGAGGGAAGACAGTAGACCAGTGGAAGTATTCCGAGGGGATATGGATCCCTAAAGTGGAAAACGCCAAGAAAATCAACCAATTTAGATGTATCTCGTTGCTGAATAATGAAAAATTTTCTTCAGCTCATTAAACAGTAGGTTGTCAAAATATTTAATAATAAATCACTATATCGATATCTCTGTTCAAAAACGAGGAATTCCGGGTATGCCAGGATGTATGGAACATACAGGAGTCATTATACAGCTACTAAAAGATGCCAAGGAAAATAAGGGAGATATTGCAGTCCTCTGGTTCGACCTTAAGAATGCTTATGGGTCAATCCCCCATCGTTTAATAGAAGAAGCTTTAAATCGGTATTATATACCCACTATATTCACCAAGCTCATTTTAAATTACTACAAAGATTTTAAAATGAGGACCTCAACCTCGGCGTGGCATAATCTTGAAAGAGGGATAATAACAGGCTGCACCATTTCAGCGACTCTCTTCGCTTTATCAATGAATATGCTGATAAATGCTGCTGAAGTGGAATGTCGAGGGCCGTCACCAGATTCGGTGAAAGGCAGCCACCGATTTGAGCCTATATGGATGATATGACCATAACCAGCATGTCAGCCATTGGGGCAAGGTGGTTGCTGGAGGGCATGGAAAAACTCATAAACTGGGCAAGAATGAATTTTAACGCCGCCAGATCACGATCACTAGTAATGAGGAACGGAAAACTTTCGAAAAACGAAAGAGTTAAGCTCTATGGAGATGATATACCTACAATACATCAAAAGCCAGTAAAGAGCTTGGGGAAGCAGTTCGATGAAACCCTAAAAGATTCAAGATTTGTAAAATTAATAAAGGAGAATCTAGAAAGGTGGCTAATCAGCGTTGATAAGTCTGGCTTCTTGGATTTATCATAACATCATCCTTCCAAAAATACTTTGGCCAGTAACTGTCTACGATGTCACTTCCTCCGCCGTAGAACTTATGGAAATAAGCATAACATCTCGACTGCGCAGACTGGGAACTAAGGGCCGATATTGGCTCGAGATTGAAATTCCCAGAGCAAATTGCCACTACAAAACTTTCTTCTCACATAATTTAAAGAAGATAATTTTGTTGGAACTGACAATCCCCTGGGAAGAAAACGCAAAAGAAGCCCATGAAAGGAAAAAGTTCAAATATGATGAGAGTTGCAGGGATAAAGGCTGGAAGGCTAGCTGCACTCCAATAGAAGTAGGGACTAGAGGATTTGTAGCAAGGTCCTTAAGCAAAGCCTTAACGGATATAGTGTAAGTAGGAGCAAAAAAAAAAAAGAAAAAAAGGAAAGCACTCAAGTCCATAACCGAAACAGCGGAAAGGACAGATAATTGGTTATGGATTAAAAGGGCGAGTACGTGGATTTCGCAAAAACAAATGGGTAGCTAAAATTTCTCGAAATTCTGCATTTCTGATTTCTCATTTTTCAATAGTACTCGTAAACATGTTAAAATATACAAATAGTTTTTAAATTAATGTATATACCTAAAAATGTTTAAATTATACAGATTTGTAGATATTTGTATTTCTTTTAAACGGATTTTGTTAAATTCTTAGACGGATTTTTTTTTTTTAGAAACGACAAATTATATATATTTGTAGATTTGTATTTCTTTTAAACAAACCGTGATTAATTCTTAGTGGAGGGCTTTTTTTTAGCTTCACGCTTTTGTTTTATTTTATTTTTTTCAAATTTAGGACGAGTTCATGTACTGTTCGCCTCTTTATTCAAACTGGCTTCGACTGTCGCCAATCGGAAGCTTGTGCAAGACTTTGTACGGGGCCTAAACTTTATGAATTTTGTTTCTAATGACTGAAAGCGCTCATTGAGGGTGGACAAGAAACTGATCATTTCTGGTCGGGTCGGCGTGGTGAGGTGGGTATGATGTTGAGAGACCCGAAACCCCCTAGTGATCCACGTAAAGACATCACTGACTACGCCCTCTAGCGCCCTCACTACGGTGCGTATGTTTGATATCAACCACCATTGTCGTTTGTTGACTTTTATCTACGGCCGGATGTACCCGTCAATTACTTCTGCTGTTCAAGTTAATATATTACATTAAAATTTGGTGGAAGAGGTTATTTGAATAAAAATTACTTCTTACCAATGGAATGCTATGGGAATCTATATTTGATGTAATTGGAAAATTGGGTCCTAGGTCTGGTTTTCTTGAACTAAAAGTTATCTCTTAACATTCATAAACCATTGTGTCCCCAAGGGAGATGACATTAAAATTGGTCTGGAGCCTGTTTTTTGCAGAATCGGCTTAGAACGAGAAATCTGGGAGCCGAGGTCGAATTCCTAGTTTAATTACTGGCATTTACTTAAACGCAAATACCTTTGAGAATGGTAATAAACCGTCTCTTTCCCCTAGTTATGGGTTAAATAAGAGGACAAATTGGGTTCTATGGCCTTGGCTGGCGACCATTCTTCCACAGAAAGCAATGGCAACTTACTGCGGGATAGATTTCTGCCCAGTAAGTCATGTCTCTTTCGAGACATGATCGCCCAAAGCGTGTATCACGTATGGCACTTAACTGACTGAATATAATATTTGAGAACATGATTAAGGCTTCTACTGGGCATAAAGTGGGGGATTATTTTATATTATTATGAAGTCATAAACTGATACCCCACTATTTAATACTTAATAATATAATACATATCTTCCTCTTCAAGCTATGAGTCAAATAACAGGATAGTTTGGGCTCTATAGCCTTGGATTGCAACCAGTCTACCGTAGAAAGTAATGGCAACCTACTGCGAGAAAATATTCTGCTCGGATAGTCATGTCTCTTTCGAGACATGATCGCCCATGCGTGTATCACGTATGGCACTTAGCTGATTGACTGTTCTTTGCGGTGCTATTCTTCAAATACTGGTGACAAAAACAACACGCCGATCAAATTATTTAATCACAATCTAATTAGAAAGGTAGGAAACCAGTCCCTTCAAATGATTCTATGACTCAGCAGAAAAGCTGACAGGAAGAAAAAACCTTTTAGCGAAAAAAAAAATCGATATGAATAATAATGGTTAGATAAATCGACAGCTTTCATGACAATTTTACATTGTCATGAAGCCAGAGCCGTATATTTCCTGGTTTTGACAATTGATGGCGATGCCAATGTCGGAGGTCATTGATTCCAAAATCGGTCTTTCTATTATGGGCATTCTGTCATTTGTTGCTCATATTTTCGATATTTAATTATATTGCGAACAAAACAACAATCATTCGATTAACGGCGAGTCGTTAATAGGCAATATTCAAGAAGAAAGCTCTTCGATTTTGTCATTGTTCTGTGCTATTATCAGTGATTGAGTTCGGGAAGACAGAAAGATATGGCACTCTGCAAGCTGACCCTCTCCTAAATGGGCTGTTCTCTTGTAAACGCGAAGCTATCATCTTCGGTTTGTGAAGATAGGGATCTTATGTGTATTGAAAGTTGAGAGAAAGAAGGGTGTACACCAAAACCAAAAAAGTAAAAGAATAAAACACGAAAGCGACAAGAGTATATTCGGATAAGATTTCTTAGAGATACGCAGAGATGCTGAATAAAAAACAAAAAAACAAAAAAAAAAAACTATTTACATTTTTCGGATTATTGTCCTCGTCTAGGCTGCCATTTATACGATTTTTCAGCAACTGATTCTATAAACACAGGAGTAAATATTAGGTGCCATAAGAATAGATAGCGAGTTGAGTAGTGACGACACCGGAAAGTTCGTTGTGTCAAAATTAGAAACAACATATGTCCAAGGATGGAACCCTGTTGAACATCGGCATTAATTCAAACACGATTAGCAGTGAAGTCGTTCAAGATAATCCCTTTTATATATACGCTAGCATAATAGCCAGGCATTACCCGTTCAACTCAGAACATTTTAGTAATAGATGAAGATGCCAATGAGAGGAGTATATTTGCGTAAACGTGATTTGATGTTTTGTGTGACATTGTAAACAACATTGCGTTTGTTTTTATTTCAAAATTACGGGGTAAAATATTTACAGTTTTTGTTGACTAAATGAATTTAACATAAAAATAAAAATTACTTATTTTGTTTTACTAAAATTAGAAATATAAAAACTATTACTCTCTCAGTTCAGAAATGTTCGAAGAATATTTGAAAATGTAGTGATTTAATTTTAGAGGAAAAAAATAATGCCACACGAATTACAAACAGTTGATTTCCTGCATGAAATATTTAGCGAAAAAAGAAGCTTCATTTTTTTTAATTGTATTTTCTGAAGTATGAAATTTTTCAATCTGCAAAAAAAAAAAAAAGACTTAAATAATTAAATTAACCATTGGAACTTTTTTTTACATATTTTGTTTTTGTTTGATATTTTTTTACATATTTTGTTTTTGTTTGATATTTTTTGTGTTGACCAAATGAATTTTTAAAACGTCGGAAAAAAATTAAATATAAAGGCTCATTCTTTTAAATAAAAAATGTTTTAGTCGCGTTTGACCCGTGGGATTTGATTTCTGTGACGTAATTCAGCAACCATCTTAGATCTTAGATGTTTTACGGAGCAAATGTAAACAATCGGCTCCATTGGACAAAAAAAGCGAAAAGGAAAATTGCTGAACTTAAACTCAAAAATATGTGTTGACCTGGCTTCCCTGTAGATATGTGTCCCTAGAAAGTTTGAATGGCATAGCTTAAAAAATGTAGGCGTGCATAGGGAACAGTCACAGACAGACTCACGGATTTCCTTATATATATATATATATATATATATATAGATTTAGATACAGATATATAACATCTGTTATATATCTGTATATATAGATATATAACAGATATATATCTGATGACAGATAAATATCTGACCACTCTAAACAAGAAATTAATCGAAATAAATGATATATAAAAACGATACATCAAAGAATTGGATGAGAAATTTCATGGCTTATTTTATGATAATAAAATGCAAAGTAGTGTTTCAATCTTGCTTTGTGGTGCAGTGGATATCGACTAGGAACGACAAATCGGGAAGCCGAGTTCGAATTCCAGCTGAATTCCTTGCATTCACTAACGTACAAATACCCTTGGGAAATAGATTAATCCGTCTCTATAATCCAGTTATGGGTTAAATAATAAGACAGATTGGGTTCTATAGCTTTGGCTGGCAACCGTTCTATCGCAGAAAGCAATGGCAACCTACTGCGGGATAATCTTCTGTCCAGTCGGTCATATCATTTTCGAGACATTATCGTCCAAGCGTGTAACACGTATGGCACGTAACTGACTGAATGTTGCAATCACACAGAGGAAATAACAAAATATTCTTCATCGTCTCTTATGTGACGTAGGCGATCATAGCCCTCCACCTGTTTCTGGTACCTCATAATACATTTTTCTTTATATTTATACTGCCTTCTGGTGCTGTGGATGTCGGCTCGGAACGGGAATTCGAGGAGCCGAGTTCGAATTCCAGCTGAATTCGCTGCATTCTCTTACGGGCAAATACCATTGTGAAAGGTATTAATCCGTCTCTTCCCTCCTGTTGTGGGTGAAATAACAGGATAAACTGTGTTCTATAGCCTTGGCTGGCAACCAGTCTACCACAGAAAGCAAAGGCAACCTACTGCGGGATAATCTTCTGCTCAGTCAGTCATGTCTCTTTCAAGGCATGATCGCCCAAAGTGTGTATCACGTATGGCACTTGACTGACTGATCTGTGTAAGCATACAAATAAATTAAAACTTCTACTGGGCATAAATTGGGGGATCGGTTTTATATTGTCCGGAAGAAAAAAACTAATCCCTCGCTAATTAATACTTAATAATATAATACATCTTTTCCCCCTCTAGGTATGAGTCAAAAAGCAGGATAGATTGGGTTCTATAGCCTTGGTTGGCAACCAGTCTAACGCAGAACCTACTTCGGTATAAGCTTTTGCCGAGTCAGTCATGTCTATTTCGAGACATGATCTCCCAAGCGTATATCACATATGGTACTTAACTGACTGTCTGATTTATTACAAATGCTCTTCTTACATCTCTTTGCTTAAGCATAACAAGGATGTCACCCGCTGTTTTGCCAAGTTTCTCTTTCCCTAAATCCGCTCTGTGAGTGTCAGATTCACTAAGCCCTCACTCCTCATAACGTTTCCCAGAAACTTCTCTTGTCTCTTCTTGATGTTAATTTAAAGTTTTCTTTTCGTATCCATTCTCTAAAACCTAAGATTTGGTCCATTGTATCCTCAGTATCCTTCTATAGAACCAGATTTCTGTTGCTTCGTGACGCTCCGTCATCTTTCATGTGTTTATCCTTCATTCAATGCTATATAGAGAGACCAATATCATATTACTCTTTAGTACTTTTGTTTTTATTTCCAGCGAAATTTTCCGATCTCTCGACTAAGTTTTTAAAGGTGCTCTTGATCATAACAAGACGCTTTCGGAGCTCGGTGCCGCACTTTCTGTCTTCTGTGAGAATATAGCCGATTATTATTCATTCTTTTCCAGTTTATAGTCCGTTCTAGTGAAGGGTAGTTGTATATTGTTGCAGATTGACGAAATTTGGCCTCGTTGTAGACAGCCCACTTTAGTCATAAAATGATTATGAATCAAGTAAAGCAAATTGAGTTGAAAATTAACATTTTGTATATACACATATCATTTAAGGTTTTTACAATTAAAATAATACTTGAAGTATAGGCCCAACGGAGGTTAAAATGTTCATGGCAATAAAATGCTGAAAAGAGAATTAATACTTAGGTATATGGGAGCGCTGTAAGTAAGGAATGTCTTTGATGTATTCGCTCGTTAGGTCAGTAAGTAAATTTGAGACAGGGAAGAAGGAAAGCGATAAGGGAGGCGACGAGCATAGTAAGCCACTTGACTTAGTCAAGGGAGATACTAATTACTTTCGTCTGTTACGAATCAGTCTGTGTGTGTCTGCCTCGGTCTGTATGTCTATGCTTTCTGTATCAGCTTTTTATATCTTCTTTTTGGATCGCAGAAGATCATTTGGGGATTCACACTTGTATTTGATTCTTGGCTTCCCATTAGCCGATAAATAAAATTCGCGTAGGCTCGCGAACTGGAAATTTAATATTTAATTAAGTTTTATTTTTAACCGGAACTACTGCGCGAAGCCGGCTGCGCACCGACGACTTTTGGTCATTTCCCTTTTGGTCGTGAGAGTGGAAAAATCCGGTCCATCGCTTTTGTTAGGTCGGTATCACAACAAGAACACTTCCCAGGTATTTCTGTATCTGGTTCATTTCAGTGTACTCGATCTATAATTTTCTTTTTCTGATTATTATGTATTCATTTAAATTTATTTTTTTGTTTAGTCCTTTCTTCTCGCTTTCCTTCGCTTCGTTCAGTAAGAGGTTTTGACAATACTGTATGGCATTATAGTGCAGTTGCTATACATAGCCCGTCTATCAGCATAGATATCAATATTCACAGGAATTAAATCATTTCATCGAATTTAAAACATTGAAATATATATATATATATATAGTACCAAAACAATATTTATTTCTTATCGTGTCCATAAAGGAATATAATGAAAATGAATTATGGGGTCACTTTGTCGTGTCCATTAAACATACAGTACTGTGCAAAAAATTATTTTATCTTTCACGATGCATTAAAATACAGATTAAAATCACCCCTGTCATTAACACTTTTGCAGACTACCGGAAGTGTGCAAAAGTATTAGGTCAAGGGTGATTTTCCTAAAAACCTCACTGAAATTTAAATACAGGGTAAAAAACAAAGTAAATTGCTAATAAATATTGATTATTTAAAACCAGGTGTAAAAGAAATGTATTTAAAAAAACTTATATATAATTTTCCTATTTACTATTAAGCGCATTATTTTGAAACTACTCATTATTCTATTATCCTTGGATATGACTAACTTTTTTCTTATTCCTCCCTCTCGAATTGATAAATCTAATGTTACTACGCAAGACACACTTATATACAGTACTCTGCAAAAGTATTAAGACAAGAACTACTTTGTCTTTTATGAGGCATCAAAATAAAGTTTCAAATCACCCCTATCCTAACACTTTTGCATACTACCGATAGTGTTTAAAAGTATTATGACAGGGGTGATTTTCTTAAAAACCTCACTGAAATTCAAATACAGGGTGAAAAGCAAAGTAAATTGCTAATAAATATTGATTATTTAAAACTAGGTGTAAGAGAAATGTATTAAAAAGAAGTTATATTTAATTTTTCCTATTTTCTATTAAACAAGTTATTTTGAAATTACTCATTATTCTATTATCCTTGGATATGACTGACTTTTTTCTTATTCCTCTCTCTCGAATTGATAAATCTAATGTTAATTCGCAAGACACATTTTGGGAACTAATACAAGCTGCTTGGCAGGAGATACATTGAAAGCTTGTGATGTCAATGGCTGACCGAATGAAGGCTGTGATCAAAGAAATATTAAATAAATTAAATATTAAATTAATTTTGTAATTAGCATTATAGTCCCCGCGTTGCTCGGATGTAATGAAAGCTTTAAAACTAATCCAGGGTCCTAAAGTTCGGACTCTTTGGACGTTGGCACGAAAGACTAAAAAGCAATAGTGGTTTCCAGTTAAAGCAAAACCGTAGACTGAAAGAAAAATGAATGGATTTAAGTCAAATTTTGATTTCCTGGTATCGACATGAAAAAAGTATTTTTGTCGTAAACTGAATTTTGAAGGTTAAATAAGTCCTCTGAGTAAATGGTATCATGGCTGTGACTAAGAACTACAATTATACCTTGTTAGAGCCAAACACAAAGCAACAACTAAAATAAAAGGGTTGAAAAAAATACAGATATACAGGCAGATAAACAGACACACACACAAATATCTTGCCCTTATATATATATATATATATATATATATAATCGATTTTCCGCACTATTGTATGAATTGCAACCTTGAAACTTCTGAATATCGTTTTTTATTTCTTTGTCTATGAGTGTATGAAATTTGATTAAAATCGGGCCACTCCTTCTATAGCCCGATTTTTTCGATTATCGATTTTCGATATTTATCGGGGGTACCTCGACACAAACCCTAGCTAAGAACACTCTCAGACGCTTATAGAAAATTGGTTCAGCCATTTCGGTGTCTATAGGTAACGGACACACACACACACAGACACACACACACACACACAAACACAAAACAAATTCCTTTTATAAATAAGTTTAGACAAGTATTTTTTCTTGTTAAAGTATTTGTTGAGTAAATCAAATAAAATTACTTCAATAAAATTGTTTATTTTCTGTCAATATGCCTCACAAAATATAAAATAGTTCTTGTCCTAATACTTTTGCACAGTACTGTATATATATATACTTGTTGCTATTTGTGAATTGTCGCAATTATTTTATTATTTCAAAGCGAAAGGCTATTATACAAAATTTTAAATTTATTTTGTAACATGTATTTTTTTCTTGTTAAAGCATTTGTTGAGTAAATCAAATAAAAGTACTTTAATTAAATTTTTTATTTTCTGTCAATATGCCTCATAAAAGATAAAATAATTCTTGTCCTAATACTTTTGAACTGTACTGTAAATAAATAATATTAGATAATGGTGTCAAAATTAATTATGACAATTAAACATATTACTTTTTGCATATTAGGCCTGGTTTTCTGGACAAACAACAATCGTCTTGACAGACAACGAGATACACGTATGTATAAAAATATAATATAATTTTTTGTTCTTTCGTTGGTGACGGTTGTATGGGACAGGAATGTAGCCGAAGAGATATCGTGCACACAAGAACTTGCGGCAGATCTTAGTTACTCACTCCCTCCCTCCCTCTGACTGTGCGTGTGTGTTTTGTTTGTAGGTGTGTGTACGCTCTGTCTTCTCTTGTCTTGGGGCAGAAACCCCAAACTTACATAAGCCATAATCCTATGCATTTGTGCCGTTTTGGGTTGTCGTTAAATTGGCGTCCATCATATCTTTGCCGACTCTTGCCTGTGTTTTCTGTCTTTGATGTCAGTCATACCTTTATTGGCTACTACCTTTTACATTCTTTAAACAAGTGAAAATCGACACGATTTTTCTCACTATCGGACAAGCAGTAAACACAGACGGTTCTTCAACACATATGTCAATGAAATTTTTGCTTCCTTTTCGTTTTCAAGGTATAATGGTAACATTTATCTTTTAACATTCAAGAAATAGCTCAAGTACGAAAAGCTCATTCATTTACTGAATTTTCCAAGTAAATTATCTGCACACGTAGTACACATATCTTTAAAGCAAACTTGCGAGAGAAACTGTATGAACATTCATCCCAAGCCAGTCAGTTCTGCCACTGGTGCGTAGGAGGTTACAATGAGTGAAGAAGGAACAGAAATTAAAAACGGTAAAGGAGATATCGGAGAGCTAGAAAATAGAAGATAGAAAATGGCATTTGATGTTGCACTTAAAACTTTGTCGATTGTAGCTATCAGGAAAAGAAAACATGGGGAAGGGAGTTCCTCAGGAGGTAGGTGCGAGAAAAGATGCAGCTAGGGAAGAACTGAAGGTTAGATCTGTATATTTCGATTGTAAAAGGGTTGGACCTAGTTGCCAATCTAGCTGCACGTGCGAATTCATGAAGGCAGGGCACCATGGGTTGAAGCTCATTAGAGCAGAATCCGTGAAATTAATTCTAGAAAAGACAGATGAAAGCCAAATCCCATCGATGAGAAAATGGCTGAAGGCGATCTGCCAAACCGGGACCGACTACACTGCAGATTCTTTTTTAGATTTTGTCGAGAACCCCTATATGAACAGCATAAGCACCCGACCAGATATGGCAACAGAATTTATGTGAAAGACGGATTCTGACGTGAGAAATACATTTATATTCTAGATTTATGGTCTTGAGCTAGTGGATGGCAGAGCTGGGTTTGTGTGGTGTAACAGGAGAAGGTGTGCTAAGAGCCACCAGGGATAGGGAGACGTGGAGAGCCATGATCGCCTACGTCCTGAAAGGACAGGGCATACAGAAGAAGAAGAATATATAAGCCAACTGTTTATAAGAAATTATAATGCGGTTATAAAATGGGGGATCAATTCTATATTATAATCACTATATAAACTGATCCCTCATTTTGTGACCATGCTAGTTTCTATACATTTATATTCTAGATTTATAGTCTTGAGCTAGTGGATGGCAGAGCGGGGTTTGGGTGGTGTAACAGGAGAAGGTGTGCTAAGAGCCACCAGGGATAGGGAGTCGTGGAAAGCCATGATCGCCTACCTCCTGAAAGGATAGAGCACATAGAAGAAGAAGAACGACACATAACTATACAATTATTTTGTTTTATTAAACACTATTTATTTAATAGATTGTTTATTTTAAACAAATAATTTTATATTTACAACACTCTAAAAAAGTTACAAGTCAATACATACTACATTAAATGCCTGCAGAATGCTAATTGGGTTTCTGGCCCCAAAATTAAAGGGACCTCTAGTCCAGTTTCGAAAACAGCAATGGTAATTTTGAAGAAATAACTTGTAATTCCTTAATTCCCTTTAATTCTGATTCGGACTATCAGGTCATTTAGAAGCAAAAGACCGATTTGGTCCGAAATTCTAACTCATGTGAAAAATTGAATTCTTCAAATCACAAACTCTCTGGAACTTCAAAACCTCACGTCAGGAAATCTCTTACTTTAACTCTGGTCCTTTGCTATTTTGAAAAAATAAAATTCACTTTTTAATTCATAGTTTTGGAAATATTTTAAACTGAATTTAAAACAAAAAAAAATATGTCACAACAAAAAGGCAATATAATTTTTTTTTTTCAATTAATTTTTTTTCAGTTATTTAAGATTTGAATTTTTAAATTTTCATTCTCATCAGGACACAAATTACAATGCTAGATATTCAAGCACCAAATGAAGGTCAGGTTTTCAATCCCGGGATCATCCTGAATCCAAGGCGAGCTGCCAAATCGGGACCGACCACATTGTAGATCCTTTTTTGGATTTTGTCGCGAATCCCGAGATGAAGAGCACCCGACTAGATATGGCAACAGTATTTATAAATTTGAAAGACGGATTTTGACGTAAAAAAAACTTCCTGGCTCGGTACAGTGAACTCAGATTGTTAGCAGGGTTAGGGTCAGGGAATTTTAGCAGTACTTATAGCCATCGATTCGTTGTATTCATTTCACTTAAAATCAACTGAGAAAATGAGGCCGAGAACTTATACTTTATTTTGCCTATCTGATGGAACCCAACACATATATGACTAGCAGTATATCCCGGCGTTGCTCGGGTGTAATGGTAGCTTTAAAACTAATCCATGGTCCTGGAGCTCAGACTCAGTCTAAAGTATAATTAAAATAATAATAAAATGATTACGACAATTTACCAATCGCACCTAACACACAGACACACAGACACACACACACACACACACACACACACACACACATATATATAGGGTGCCATTGCTTTATGCAGTAGACTGGTTGTCAGCCAATGCTATAGAAACCAATCTGTCCTGCCATTTGAATTATAGCTGGAGGGGGAAGAAATAGATCATATTACCTTATTATATTAAGTATAATTAATGGGGGATCAGTTTATTACTTCATAACAATATAAAACCAATACCCCACTAAATGTCTAGTAGAAGTTTTAATTATGTTTCCAAATATTATATTCAGTCAGTCAGTTAAGTGCCATACATGATACACGCTTTGGGCGATCATGTCTCAAAGTGACATGACTGACTGGGTAGATGATTATCCCGCAGTAGGTTGCCATTACTTTCTGCTGTAGACTGGTTGCCACCCAAGCTATAGAACCCAATCTGTCCTGTCATTTAACTCATAGCTGGAGAGAGAAGAGACAGATTATATGACATTATTATATTAATATAATTAATGGGGGATCAGTTTATTACTTCATAACATTAGAAAAACTATCCCCCACCTTATGCACAGCAGAAGTTTTAATTATGTTTTCAACTATTATATTCAATCAGCAAGGCTATAGAACCCAATCTGTTCTGTTATTTAACCCATAACTAGAGAGAAGAGACGGATTAATAACTCTCCCAAGGGTATTTGCGCGTAAGTGAAAGCAAGGAATTTAACTATATATCGAACTCGGATCCACGATTTCTCGTTCCGGGCCGATATCAACTGCACTACAACGTACATCCTAACGCACATAAGAAATCAGATAATAAAGAATATTCACTTTTTTGTTTTCATGATTAGAGTTTCTCATTTGTATTTTTGTATATGTAAATGTTAGTGGATACAATTATCTATTCAGGCTTATAAATCGCCTATAGGCATCTTCAAAGGAATGTCTTCATTCATATTTTCATATGAAAAAGTTAAACAAAACCAATCCGTCATTTCCATATTTTTACGCCCATGGGTTTTCTGACAAGCAATTTGCCATTCTGTGCAACCTTAGACTTTATACAACGCAAGAACGTCAGATAGATGTAATCAATATGAGGAGATTGTTTGTTTAGAAGGAATCTGTTGCCCCTTGTTGATTAGCCTTTTGTAGAAAACACATGATCACATCATTGTTTCCGAAATGACAACAACGCATTTGGGATTTGAGTTGAAGAAATAGGAAGGAGCCAGGTGGAGAGTCAGTTAAGTGCCATACGTGATACACGCTTGAGTGATCATGTCTCGAAAGAGACATGACTGACTGGGCAGAAGATTATCCCGCAGTAGGTTGCCATTGCTTTCTGCGGTAGACTGGTTGCCGACTAAGGCTATAGAACCTAATCTGTCCTATTATTTAACTCATAACTAGATGGGGGAAGTGATGTACTATATTATTATGTAGTAATAAGTGGGGGATCAGTTTATTACTTAAAAACAATAGGAAATCGATCCTCCGCTTTATACCCAGTAGAAGCCATAATCATGTTTTCAACTATTATATTCAGTTAGTCAGTTAAGTGCCATACGTGATACACGCTTGGGCGATCATGTCTCGAAAGAGACATGAGTGACTGGGCAGAAGATTATCCCGCAGTAGGTTGCCATTGCTTTCTACGGTAGACTGGTTTCCAGCCAAGGCTATAGAACCCAATCTGTCCTGATATTTAACCCATAACTGGAAGGAAGAGACGGATTAATACATTTCCCAAGGCTATTTGCGCGTAAGTGAATGCAAGAAATTCAACTAGACGCGGTTCCTTGATTTCTCGATCAGAGCCGATATCCACTGCACTACAACTCACAAAAGTGGGTGCACTACGCTAACACTAAGCGTACAATTCGTGATGTAAGCCCGGCTATACATCAACACGGGCGCCAAAGCTGAATAATCAAGGCTCCTGTTCTGCATTTGGTGGGATCCGCTAGATTCTGTTTAGTGCTCAACAATAGGAAATCCTCAATACCTCCTTTAATCCATGGATTTGATGTTCTCACGTCATCTCCGGAGAAAGCTGAGTGCTTTGCCCGCAGATTCTCATCCAACTCCACACTCGACTCGTCCGGAGTGCACCCACCCGACTTCCCTATTAGAACTGAGGCCAAACTGCATGACGTATATATTACCCCGACAATAGTATCCAGAGTAATTTCAAAACTCGACCCCCATAAGGCGTGTGGTGACGATGGAATCCCGGTGATAGTCCTTAAGAGGTGTGCCCCTGAACTTTCCCCTGTCCTCTCTAAACTGTTTAACTACTGCCTTTCTGCTTCCTGCTTTCCTGCATGCTGGAAATTCTCCTCAGTCGTTCCTGTCTTTAAGAACTGTGGTGAACCCTCGGACCCATCCAACTATCGCCCTATCAGTCTTCTACCAATATTCGGGAAAATGTTCGAGGCTATAATAAATGCTGAAATAGTTCATCATCTCACCGCCCACAAACTGTTCTCCGACAGGCAATATGGATTCCGATTTGACAGGTCCACAGCCGACCTGCTAACTACTGTAACGGAGTACATGCTACAGGCCCTTGATGAGTCTGACGAGGCTCGCGCGGTTGCTCTGGACATCTCCAAGGCTTTCGACAGGGTTTGGCACCCTGGCCTCCTATGCAAACTACGCGGTTATGGTATTACCGGTCGCCTGCTTGACCTAATCCAATCTTTCTTAAATAACCGCAAAATGAAGGTCGTTCTGAATGGGCGTGCCTCTTCGTCCTACAGCACGAATGCTGGTGTCCCACAAGGCTCTATCCTGGGCCCAACGCTCTTCCTTATTTTCATCAACGACCTCCCAGATGAGATCAAGTCCCAAGTAGGCATCTACGCAGATGACACTACAATATACTCCCGCTCCAGTAAGAAACCTGTCGTGGCGGACAGACATAATCTCGCTGCTGACCTTGAGCGGGATCTACACTCTGTGGTGAACTGGGGCAAGAAGTGGCTTGTCAACTTCAATTCCTCTAAGACCAAGCTGTTGTCTGTCAACCATTACAGGCAACCTCTTCTGCCTCCCATAAGCATGGACCAGATGATTCTCCCGGAGAGTAATACACTACGCCTCCTCGGACTTACCCTGTCCTCTGACCTCAAATGGAAGCACTATATTGAATCCATAGCAAAATCTACTGCTAAGAAGATTGGGTCACTATGTCGATCCAGGATGTTTTTTCCACCTGAATCCATCCTGCATATATACAAGTCAACCATCCGTCCGTGCATGGAGTACTGCTGCCATTTATGGTCAGGTGCCCCTGCCGTTCTCCTCAGTGTTCTTGACAAGCTCCAAAGGAGAGTCTGTAATGTGATAGGTACTGATCTGGCGACTCGTCTGCAGCCACTTTCCCATCGTCGAAATGTGGCCTCCCTCTGTCTCTTCTATAAATACTTTCATGGCTTCTGCTCGGATGAGCTTAAGTCATTGATGCCTCCTCAACAGGTGTTTACCCGTTCAACCAGACTGGCAACTGGGTCCCACCCATTCACAGTCAGGTTAGCCAAACGCAGACGACAATTCTACTCCTGCAGCTTCCTCTCTCGCACTTCCCGCCTGTGGAACTCGCTCCCGTATTCTTGCTTTCCTGACGGCTACGACCTCCAGAAATTTAAATGCAAAGTTAATACTCATCTACTAACCACTGGCCTCTAGCTCTCTCTCCTCCCCTGTATAACCTTCCCTTTCTCTCCGCCCATGTACCTGTCATTGCACCTGCTTTCTCAGCTTTCTATTGTTCCTTTCTAACTAGCTTATACTCCTCACTCTTTTGTAATTAATCTCTTTACATTTATGTAACCCCCTGCACATCAGTGGCGTTTCTGCCTTGCTCGGGGTGAAATGATTAAAAAAAAAAAAAAAAAAAAAAAATGTGCTGCTCAAACCGACCGAAATCATCTGTCGACGACCATTGATTCGTGCAATAAAGAAAAAGAAAGACGCTATATGATTTCACAACATGACATCGCTTGGTCACCTGTTGCGAAATGGGTGAAAACCTACTTAGAAACGTTTAAATTAGAAGTCCTACCCACCCGCCGTATTCACGAGATATTGCCCCTTCTGATTTTCACTTGGTTACGATCGATGGCACATGGCCTCACTGAGCAGCATTTTAATTCTTATCGAAAAATGGGTCGACTCTTGGTTATCCTCAAAAGGCGATTCGTTTTTCCGACGTGGAATTTAAACCCTGACAGAAAGATAGGAAAAATTAGTGGCTAACGATGGACAATAATTTCAGCGACATGTTCTTTACTAATTTTATAAATAAAATAAAGCATTTATTAAAAACTCAGAGAGAACTTATTCTAATTCATAATATGGCAGATGATTTCCAGATTTGCCATCAGATTTGCAGCTAAAATCCAAGCCAATATTTACCGCTTCCTTTAGTTTCCGTATTCTCACGCGTTTTTCCCTCTCACCAATACATATATACATACATATATACAGGGCCGTAGCTGATGCTAAAGAAACACCGGGCACAGAGAAAATTGCCCGGATTTATTAGTTGACAATGTGATGACGTCATCAGTGTCATCCGTTTCCAGAAACTATGTTTTTTGCGGATTTTTTCGGCTATTCCAATAGAAATTAGGCACAGAACGTGAACGAAACAGGAAATCGGGTTCGGACTTTCTGAGTATAACCAGTCTTTTCTCCCAAAATTAATAAATAAACAGATTTTTACTGCGTTCATTCGGATGTTTTCTTCGTTTTTCTTTTTTTCTTTCTTTCTTTCTTTCTTTCTTTGTGAATTGTTTAGTTTGATTTCTGACGAAGACATTTTTCGTTGCCCGGATTGCCCGGATTTCGTTGCTATGATTGCACGGATCTGCCCGGACCCGTGCCCGGTGAGCCAGGTAGTCACATACAGCCATGCATATATATAAGCCATGCATATATATATATATATATATATATATATATGGTACCTATGGACGGAATAATATTCTGTATCCAAAGAAAATATATTCGTAAAAAGGTGCTCAATATAAAGTAGAGCTAATAATATTTATTCAGAAATTATAACATGACTATGTTATAATGTCACTAAAAAATAGCTATTTTGTTTCGACACTTGAAATAACCCTAATCATTTGATAAGACACAAGAAGTGTCGAAACAAAATAGCTACTTTTGTCGTGATATTATAACATATTCATGTTATAATTTCTGATATATATTAATCATATCACCCCAAGCAAGGCATTCTATTGCCAATGGTGAGCAGGGGATTACATAGAAGAAAAGTTATGAGTAAGAGTGACAGGTTACAGAGGGTGTCAGGAAGTGAGTAAGAGAAGGATGAGAATACTGATGAGAGTGGAGTTGACGGGTAAAGGAGCATGATAGAGAGGATGCAAGTTAGTGAGATAGAGATGACTACTGAGTTTACATTTAAACTCCTGGAGATTGGATTCGTCGGTGAAGCAAGTAAACAGAAGGGAATTCCACAGGCGGGAAGAGCGAGAAAAAAGCCGAGGGAGTAGAATTTGCGTTTACATTTTATTGCTTCCACAGTAAAAGGTAATAGTTTCTAATCTTGTGGCTCGAGTAAATTCATACATAGGGGGCACCAGTGAGATAAGTTCATCGGAGCAGAAGCCATGAAAGTATTTGTAGAAGAGATACAGGAATGCCACATTGACAAAGTGACTGTATTCGAGCTGCTAAGTCGGGGTCGATTCTCCGTTAGATTTTGTCAAGGACACCTAGGTGAATATCTGGCGCATCCAAACAGCAGTATTCAATGCAAGGGTGGATGGTAAATTTACAGGATGGTTTCAGGCGGAAAACACTTCCTGGCTTGAACAGAGTACCGACCTACTTACAAACGGATTATATGCTATTATATTCTGCTTACCATTTTTCTTATAACGAATAGTGTCAATAGATATTTATCAGTTTATGCAAAACTAGCAGTATAGCCCGTCGTTGCCCGGGTGAAATGAAAGCTTTAAAAGTTATCCATGGTCCTGGAGCTCAGACTCTTTGGACGTTGACACGAAAGACTAAAAAGCAATAGTTGTTTCCAGTTAAAGCGAAACCGTAGACTGAAAGAAAAATGAATGGATGTAAGTCAAATTTTGATTTCCTGGGATCGATATCAAATAGGCTTTTTTCGTTGTAAACTGAATTTTAAAGGCTAAATAAGTCCTCTGAGTAAATGGTATCATGGCTGAGACTAAGAACTACAATTATACCTACTTAGAGCCAAACCCGAAGCAAAAACTAAAATAAAAGGGCTGAAAAACTGATTTTGATCAGACCCGGTAGGATATCGATTTCCAATGTCGGAGTCAAATAAGTCATCCAAGGATAGAACTGCAACCTTGAAACTTCTGAATATCGTTTCTTATGTCTTTGTCTATGAGTGCATCAAATTTGTTTAAAATCGGACCACTCCTTCTATAACCAGATTCTTTCGATTATCAGTCTTCGATATTTATCCTGGGTACCTCGACACAAAACCTAGCTAAGAACACTCGCAGATGCTTATAGTACAATTGTGTAAATGTGCAAGAAAATAGGTTCAGCCGTTTCGGAGTCTATAGGTAACGGGGACACACACACACAAATACAAAGTTCAGCCGTTTCGGAGTCTATACGTAACGGACACACACACACACACACACACGCACACACACAGACATTTATAAGTAAGTTTAGATAGAGAACAACCTCTAAGTTCCACTCAATCAGCTTTTTACCAACAAACGTTGCTTTGTTGAATCGAGGCATAAAATGAAGCTTTCCGTTATCACTATAAACTTCACTTACCCAAGTCTTTCGGCAATCGTTATATTTCCCACGCATCCATATAAACAAAGGTTTTTACTCCGCACCACCTATCTCGACTGGCTCTTGAGCCCCATACATTATTTTCAAATATGGTTAAATAAAGCCTGCACAAAATGCTGGCCACGGCCGCATGAGTTCCTTGAAAGTACTCCGTATCCCTAATAGATTTTATTTTTAAATAGACAATAATTATTTGTCCATCAGAAGAAAATTGAAAGAAAATTATTCATGAATTATGGTTTTAATCCGTAAGAAATGATGGTTTGAAAAAAAATGTTTTTTTTTTTGTTTTTTTTTGTACTGAGTCGTTTATTGCATCAGTCCTGAGCTGTCATGGCGACGGTGTTTTGGAATTGTTCTTTCTGTGAAATAGATTGCCAAATAGATCTTGTTGTTTTATTATTGAGATACCTTTTTGCAACCGTAGGTTCTCTTCTAACAGTCTCTATTCTCGCCAGTTGAAGCCTTTTCCGGATTTTTGCTTCTTGCCACATACAATCTTCGAAATTTTAAATGCAATGTCGATCGCAATCTAGTCTTAATGAAAACTATTCATATATTTTCTCCTCAGTAACTTTTTCTCCTCTGCCCTTATCCATAGTAATCAACTGCTTCTCAGTGACTTCATCGCCTTCCTTCCAGTGAAATGTTTAAAAAAGTAAAAAAAATAATTGTTGGGCGTCCATTTTTGTTTGTATCAGTTTCATTAAAAAACAGGAAATTTTCCATTCTGATTATCTTTTTTTATTCATCATTTCAACACTAATAATCTTTCTAATTTCCGGTTTGTATTGGAATATGGCATTACTCATACCTGATAAAATTCGGCTAACACCACTGGCTATTTTCAAAGACGTTTGTTGTTGCTAAAACCAGGAGATTAATTTTTAAACATCGCGT
Organism: Ascarosepion bandense; assembly: GCA_037127315.1. Classification (NCBI taxonomy): domain Eukaryota; kingdom Metazoa; phylum Mollusca; class Cephalopoda; order Sepiida; family Sepiidae; genus Ascarosepion; species Ascarosepion bandense. The sequence goes on from JBBBDQ010025093.1 coordinate 256,438, forward strand.
TTCGTTTGTTGGCTCTTATCGCGTAGTCACGTGTGAGTTCTTCCTCAAAACAAACATATTCAATTTTATTAAAAAATAAAAAAGGACTCCCACGTGACTAGCACATAAAAATGATTAAAATTCATCTCTTTATATCCCAACAACAAATGTCTTTAAAATTGTCCAGCAGTGTTTGCTGAATATACTCAGGTGTGAGAAATTTCATATTCCAATACCAATTGGAAATCTGAAAAAGATATTAGATGTGTAGAAATGGTATACAATAAAATATATAAAAAGGTATTTTCACCTATTTCTAATGAAACACACACACACACACACACACACACACACACACACACACACACACATATATATATATATATATATATATATATATATATATATATATATATTGAATATTTAATTACTTAGTTTTTGGTCATAAGAAAATTAGACGAGCACACAGTTGTATTAAAAAGTGTTCAATAAAATTATATTGTAGAATTTTTCAATATTCTTTATTTGCAAACAAGTTATTACGCGACCTAGGTTTCTACCATGTAGTGTCTTCAGGCGATTTGCAATAACTAATTTTTAGAGTTGTTTTTTTAAGAAATCTCACTTAAAGCGGATATCCTTGAGCGCTCACTTAATAAGAAGATTTTTGAACGCGCACTTTTCAAAATTAGAAGGAATTATAAGGTTTTCACCTATGCAAACATAAATTTAACTTGATTTAAATAAAACATACATATATCGCCAGTCGACTGAGCATTCTGGAGAAAGTGTAGACTGCCGTTTATGCGTCGTTTATTCAGTTATGAATTCGAATACTCTCGGCTACTGGCGTGTGTTTACATTGTATATATTCTTCTTCTATGAGCCCTGTCCTTTCAGAACGTAGGCGATCATGGCTTTCCACGTCTCCCTATCTCTGATGGTTCTTAGCACGCCTTCTCCTGTTACGCCACTCTGCCATCCACTAGCTCAAGACTATAAATCTAGAATATAAATGTATAGAAACTAGCATATCCACAAAATGAGGGATCCGTTTATATATTGATTATAATATATAATTGATCCCCCATTTTATAGCCACATTATAAATTCTTATAAACAGTTGGCATATATATTCTCCTTCTATGTGCCCTGTCCTTTCAGGACGTAGGCGATCATGGCTTTCCGCGTCTCCCTATCCCTCATGGCTCTTAGCACGCTATCTCCTGTTACACCACTCGAAGCCAGCTCTGCCATCCACTAGCTCAAGACCATATATCTAGAATATAAATGTTTAAAAACTAGCATGGCCACAAAATGAGTGATCAGTTTATTATAATATATAATTGATCCCCCATTTTATATCCACATTATAATTTCTTATAAACAGTTTGCATATATATTCTTCTTCGATGTGCCCTGTCCTTTCAGAATTTAGGCGATCATGGCTTTCTCCATCTCCCTATCCCTGGGGTTTCTTAACAAGCCTTCTCCTGTTACACCATGAAACCTTCGTTCCATCATCTCCCTGATTAGGTCCTTCAAATATGTTATCCGTTGCTTTCCCCTGTTTCTTTTCCTTTCTATCTGGCATGTTAGCATCAGGTTCTCCAAGCCCTCTTTCCTCATTGCATGTCCAAGGAACTACTGCTGTCTCTTCCTGATGCTCAGTATTAATTTCCTTTTTGTTTCCATCATTTTCCAGACCTCAACATTGCTCACATGCTCGATCCATGATATTCGCAGCATCCTTCTGTAAAACCACATTTCAGTGGCTTCAAGTTTTTCCTTGATTTTTGATGATATTGTCCAGCATTCACTGCCATATTGAACGACGGACAGCACGTAACAATCCAGTACTCTCTTCCTAGTTTCTAGCGAAATTGGCCTGTTTCTTAATACCTTACCCAACTTCTGGAATGCCAATTCGCCTTCAGATCTCTTTGTCGCACTTTCCATCTTCTGTTAGAACACTTCCCAGGTATTTGAATTTTTGTGTCTGATTGATACTAGTATCCCTGACCTGTATTTGGCATATTGGGCTGCCCTTTTTTCTGATGACCATGCATTCGGTGTTCTTGCAGTTTATTTGTATTCCTTTCTTTTCACTCTCTTCAGCTGCCTTTTTTTAGGAGGTCTTGTAGTTTCCTTTCCGTGTCTGCTCCCAGCACTGTATCATCTGCGTACCTCAGATTGTTTTAATTGTGGCCTCCGATGACAAATCCAGGCATAACATCTAGGGTTCTCAAAATATTCTCGCTGTACAATTTGAACAAATATTGGGTATATAACAGATATATATATATATGCCTTCCTCCACCGTGAACCGATAGCGTAGAGGTAGAATCCCTGCCTGATGTCAAATCAGACAGGGTTTAATGCAGGAAGCAATCGGATATCTAACCCTAATGATGAATTGTGATATAGCGAAACAGGACTTTCCGCCGATGACTATTTACGTTCTCGCTCGTCGATTGAGCACACTTGAGATATGAATGAATTTTAAAAACTAGATACTCACCTCTGCTACGTATCGTTAATTCAGTAAAGAATTCGTACTGGCATGTGTTTACATTGTGGATACAACACTCCAAAATCTGCCTTTCTCCACCGAGCGCATATAACTTACATGTAGAATCGTCGCCTGATAACAAATCGGTTGGGTTTTATCCTGGCTGGAAGCAATCGGGTGATTTTTCATTACTAATGAATTTTGATAGAGCGAAACAGGACTCTCTGAGGATGACTATATATATATATATATATATATATATATAGTAAAGTTTTGTAATTTGCTTGAAGCATTGCGTAAAATAGTTGTATGTGTTATGTCTTGAAGGCTGTCACAATGCGTTGAATGAAATAAAAGAAGGTCGGGAGGTGTTTGTATGACCTGTTTATTATGATATTTCGAGACTATAATCTCATCATCAGAATGGCAGAGAAATCCTCAGAATCTCCGTGCTTTTTAGCTGCCCATCTATGAATGGCTGGCTTTATCCGCTGCTGCTGTACGTGTGTGCGTTTATGTATGTGTGCGTGTGTGTGTGTGTGTGTGTGCGAGTGTGTATCTGTGTGTGTTCTAGTTGTTTTTTTTATGATCTAATGGTGTGTGTGTGTGTGTACTCAAGTTGGGGTTTTATTGGTCTGATGAAATCAGTTCGAAGGATCTGGGAGTTGAAGTGACTTTGACTGGGTCAAAGAGTGTCAGTTTCATTGCTGTTGTCTTATCTGTCTGATTTATCTGGTGGTGTTTGCTCGTTGTGTGTGCTGTAATTGAATCTACTTTGTTTTGTATATATATATCTGTGTGTGTGTGTGTGTGTGTGTGTGTGTGTGTGTGTGTGTGTGTTCTGTCCTGGTATGTGGTTTGTTATGAGCACCTCTGCTACTACAACCCGGGGGGGAATGTGTTTGCGGGATTATTGTAACTATTTATTTCTGTGTGTATAGGCTATGTGTAGTATTGTAATTGAATCTACCTTATTTTATTTATCTGTGTGTGTGTGTGCGTGTGTGCTTTAGCCTGTTTAGCGGTTTGTTTTAAGGGAGGAAGAAGTGTGTGTGTTGTTATTGTTACTGATTGCGTGTGTGTCTGAGACATTTGCTGTTGTGTTAGGTGCATGTTGTGTGCGTCTTGGTGTTGTCTATACTGTTATGTAATCTAGGTTTAATTCTTGGCGACTATTAATTGGCGGTTGTAATTTAGATATTATTAGGGACTCTTTTATGCGTAGGTTACCTATGTTGCGTTCCTTAGCCAAGATATTAACGGTTATGGTTTTGTCCTTATTTTTGCATTTTTTAAGTGTAATCAAAACCTAAGTTTCATTTCTATCTAATGAAATATATATATATATATTCTAAAAATATACTGTTAAATATAAGAGACACTGAATGTTTATTATGTTTCATCATGAACCATTATTAACATCGTAATTTGGCTTTATTTTTGGGTGAAAATGATGACAAAATTGTTCATTATTTGGATAATTTTTTATTATGCTGGTTCTAAGCATATATATATATATATATATATATATATATAGGGTGCGATGAATTATTTTTTGTCCAAAAATTTGCTGACAAATTAAAATGACTCTGACATTTTATTTCAACAAATAAATTTTTATATTCAAGAAAAAGACTTGAAATAGCCAATTAAATTGCTATTGACTTAAACCACGCCTCTAAACAACTTCGTAATCTCATACACCTCTTCTGAACGGTTTTAATAATTTGATGAATGCTACCATAACCCATGCTTTCTGTTTGTCTTTGGTGTTGCAATGAATTTTACTGGTTTCTCGGTCATCTGCTCCTTACACTTAGTAATCAAGATGGTTTCAGTCTAGGTACTTAGATGGCCAGATGTAATGAGTGTTGTCGCTGAAATTGTACGACAGTCATGAGTGGTTTCTTTTGATTGTGTGGCATGGTGCATAGTCCTGTTATTTGAGATAATGTATCGCAGAAGGCACCCTCTTGACCTAGGTTAGCACAACCTTTCCAACGCACTTGATGTAAGCTTCTGTGTTGAGCCTTACTTCCTGTAGAGAAGTTATTTGGAGGCATAACTTCGATATTATTAGTAACCAATTAAAACACTTTTGCCATCACCAATAGTTTCACCTAACTCTTTCCGAATCATCTGCACTCTTCTCAGATTGGTACGTACACGTTCTGAAAATAAAAACTGAACAATAAAAATTAAATAAAAAGCTTTATCGCAATACTTTGCTGTCTTTAATGATATATATATATATATATATATATATATATATATATATATATATAGAATAAATTAAATTATCAACTGTAAGTAATTATAATGTAATTATAATGATAAACAGGAATGTGAGGGAAAACGGGGTAGACAGGGAAAGAGTTAAAGGAGAGATTGGGAAAAATGCACGCCAGACAGCCGTCATAAAAAAAGAAAAAGAAAAAGAGAAATAGAGAAAGTAGATAACATGATGTAATATTCGGCTCTTTCAAACGTTTTTCAAAACGTGTTCATTTTAAAATTATATGGTCTGACTATTGTTGGAATAAAATTAATTTAATTTAAATCCTACCCCTGGAATAAAGAGGAGCGGAAAAAGAAATATTATATTCGAGAAGATCTAAGCAGAGAATATATATATATATATATATATATATATATATATATATATATATATATATAAAATAGAATAAATTAAATAAACAAAATAGGAAACGTATCTTAAATTACTGCGACTGTAGCGAGATGTTGTGAGGATTTTTGTATTTGGATATCTTAAATGTATATGTGTGAGTGTATATATAGAAGTGATGATGTCACTTGACGTAAGTAAAACGTCTTATATTAGTTTCCTAATTTGTTCGTTTGATTGAAGTTTTCATGTTGTCAAATTACAATTCATATTCAATCACACACACACACACACACACACACACACATATATATATATATATATATATATACAGTATTGTGCAAAAGTATTAGGGCAAGAAAGATTTTATTTTTTATGAGGCATATTGACAGGAAATAAACAATCTAATTAAAGTATTTTTTATATTTACTCAACAAATGCATTAACAATAAAAAATATTGATACAAAATAAATTTAATATTTAATATATTTTTTTGCTTTGATCACAGTCTTCATTCTGTCAGGTATTGACATCACAAGCTTTTTCAGTGTATCTAATGGTATCTCCTGCCAAGCAGCTTGTATTTGTTTCCAAAGTGTGTCTTGCTAAGTAACATTAGATTTATCAATTTTTTTATCCAAAATATCCCATAGATGATCAATAAGATAGATATCAGGGCTTTATAGATGCCGATTCACATTCCGAAGTCTTAATTCCTCTTCTTTTTTTAGTTGAAAAATTCTTACGAAGGTTTGAAGTATGTTTAGGATTATTGTCTTGTTGATAAATAAACGCTTGTCCAGATCGGACACCATGGCGGATAAGTGTGGAAAAGTGTTAGGACAGGGGTGATTTTAAACTTTATTTTGATGCCTCATAAAAGATAAAATAGTTCTTGTCCTAATACTTTTGCACGGTACTGTATATATACTAGGTGCGATTGTTAAATTGTCGCAATTATTTTGACTCCTCGTAAAAGATAAAATATTTCTTGTACTAATGCTTTTGCACAGAACTGTATATATACTAGGTGCGATTGGTAAATTGTCGCAATTATTTTGACGCCTCATAAAAGATAAAATACTTCTTGTCCTAATACTTTTGCACGGTACTGTATATATCCTAGGTGCGATTGATAAATTGTCGCAATTATTTTGATGCCTCATAAAAGATAAAATAGTTTTTGTCCTAATACTTTTGCACGGTACTGTATATATACTAGGTGCGATTGGTAAATTGTCGCAATTATTTTGATGCCTCATAAAAGATAAAATACTTCTTGTCCTGAAACTTTTGTATATATATAGTATTTTAAATATAAAACTTTAATTCAAAAGGAAAAGCAGGAAGGTAAATCCCAAAGACCCGATCCTAATTAATATTAATTACATTAATATAAAAAATGATCCAGGTGGAGGGCTTAATGTAGTTAATATTTAAATTACAGAGCCAATTATAAAATAAAATAAATTTCGAAGTTCAAAATCGTTGCATGATCATTTCTACATAAAATCCCTAAAAGAGATTTCACATTTCATTGGCAACCTTTAAGAGTCAAAATAAAACAAGATATTACCGACGGAAGTTTAAAATTTACATCACCGACAAACTAGAGGGGTTTGAGATTGATAAGTAGATAGCAATCAATGTCTATTTTTAGATTTTGGACAACTTTACTTTTACATTGAGTTGTAAGTGAAAATTTAAAATTTGGCTTTGTCTAGCTCTAAAAAGAGGAAGGGGAACGGAAGGAAGAAATAGGAAGTGGTGTTTGACAGGGAAATGGGCTAAACAAAAAGAAAAGAAAAGGGCAGAAAAAGGAAAAGAAAGAAAAAATAAAGAAAAGAAAATTTTAATCACTGTAGAAACGCTAGGGACGTGTTAACAAAACTATTCCGCCGGTAATATCTTGTTTTATTTTGAGTATATAAAGGTTACCGATGAAATGTGAAATCTCTCTTAGGGATTTCATGTATAAATGATCATACAACGATTTTGAACTTCGAAAGATTATATATATATATATATATATATATATATATATATATATGTTTGTGTGTGTGTGTGTGTGTGTGTGCGCGCGCGTGTGTCTGTGTGTGTGTCTGTGTCTGTGTGTGTGTGTAATAAACAATGTCCATGTACACCCATGTTCAAATTGATTAAAACAACAACTTTAATTTCCCTCCGTTCACAATACGTTCAGTTTTAGACCCACTGGAGTGACAGGGTGTAATTGATTTCTCTTCTTTCCTCAGATTATGTCATTTGCAGTAGTGTGCACTAATATGACTCTATATTTGTAGTGTATGATGAAATTTGTTTCGTCTTGTAAAATATTGGGTCATCTGTGATTGAATCAAATTTTTCTCACGCATATACTCTATTGTCTCGGCTTTCGATTAGTAGTCGTTCGGCAACTGTCTGCAGTGCACCTTACTCCAAGGAACAGTACAAAAATTGTAGCGCTCAATTAACACACTGCCAAGCCTTAGAAAAATATCTCGGATATCTTTGGTGTGAGCCTATCAACTGTCAGTTCTGTCATCAAGGCAAAGAAGCAAGCTTTATCCATCAGTCTATAACGTAAAAAAATGCAGTTGACGAAGTACACATGTCCAAGGAAAATGTGAGAGATCCTAAGAAGATCCTTATTAGATTTGTTTCAATTCTTCTTCTATGTGTCTTGTCCCTTCAGGATGTAGACGATCATGGCCTTCCACGTTTCCCTATCCCTGTTGGCTCTGAGCACGCCTTCTCCTGTTACACAGTGCAATACTCGTTCAGTCATCCATCTGATTAGTTCCTCCAAATATGTTATCCGTTGCTTTCCCCTGTCTCTTTTTCCCTCTATCTGGCCTGTTAGTATCAGATTCTCCAAGCCCTCTTTCCTCATTGTGTTTCAAAGGAACTTCGGCTGTCTCTTCATGATGCTCAGTATTAATTTCCTTTTTATTTCCATCATTTCCATCATTGCTCACATGCTCGATCCATGATATTCGCAGCATTCTTCTGTAGAACCACATTTCAATTGCTTCAAGTTTTTCCTTCATCTTTGATGATATTGTCCAGCATTCACTGCCATATTGAAGGACGGACAGCACATAGCAATCCAGTACTCTCTTCCTAGTTTCTAGCGAAATTGTCCTGCTTCTTAATACCTTACTCAACTTCTGGAATGCTTCCTTCGCTATGCCAATTCGCATTCGGTTCTATGTGTCGCACTTTCCGTCTTCTGTTATAACGCTTCCCAGTTATTTAAATTTCTGTACCTGCTTGATTTTAGTATCCCCGGCCTGTGTTTGGCATTTTGGGCTGCCCCTTTTACTGATGACCATGCATTCGGTTTTCGTGCAGTGTATTTCTAGTCTTTTCTTTTTACTTTCTTATGCTACCTTCTGTAGGAGGTCTTGTAGATTCCTTTCTGTGTCTTCCTATCAGCACTGTATCATCTGCGTATATCTGGTTGTTTAAATTGTGGCCTCCGATTACGAATCCAGGCATAACTTCTAGGGTCCTCGAAATATTCTCGCTGTACAAGTTGAAAAGATCCGGTGAAAAGACACATCCCTGTCTTACGCCCCTTTCTATCTTCGCCCCTTTCTATCTACTCGGTTAATTTGCACAAATACATCGTTTTATCTTATTTCTTCAGATATAATTTTTATCTTCTTCATTCTTCTTGGTCTGTTTAGGAGCATATCAGCTTCTTAAGCGTCGTAATGTCTAGCTCTTTTTGGTTTTTAATGTCCCAACCATCTCAATTTGCGTGTTCTACTGTATTAATATCTAGGTTCCACCCATTTACCATGGAAATAGTTAAATGTAACTTCCACTTCTACTCTAAAAGTGTAATATAATAATCTAGCCCGACCGAAGAAGGCGATGAAGCGTGGGTGTTTCCGGTCATTGAAAGGAACGGATGTTTGTTTGACCCTATTTCCGACAGATGCGGAAGTGACTCTGAGAAATTACGTAGGCGTCGAGTAGGCGTCGCGAATCGAGGCAAAACTTGGAAGATATATAAAGGCCTCGAAACAAGAAGTCACAGACGAGTCTCCAGAAGTCGACAGTAGAAGAGAAGTCGAACCCATTCAGTCTTGACGGTCTCCAGAAGTAGACAAGAAGCGAAGTCGAAGAAGAAGTCAGTCAGCCTCGACGGAAGAGTCTCGAGAAGTCGAAGAAGAAGCTAGACGAGCTAAGAAAGAGTATACACTCACGTCGTCACCCCTGTCAACCTTGGAAGAGCGCTCCCTCACTCTCTGTTCCTAGGCGACACGGTCCATCGTCTTTAATAAAAATATAATATATATTTTTATATATACCCCCGTGTTTGTCTGTTTCTTGCTATATAACAAACGTTTCTTTTCTCGCAGTTTCTACCTGTGGAACTATCTTTCGTTTGCTTCCTTCCCTGATAGCTAAGATCTCCAAAGGTGTACAAACAGCGTCTATTGCCATCTTCCAAGTTTTTTAAACCCCTCCATCTCTTACTTTTTATTCGAAATCACCTGTACCTAGTTTTTATTCACTGTAACCCCTACGCAGATGTTGCTGTCCGGTCTTGATTGAGATGAAATAATTTTAAAAAATCAGTTTGAGGTAGATGGAAAATAAACTGTAAGTTTGTTAAATTCGGTAAAAGATAGAAAAGTTTTTGTGTATTGCATTTTTGTGTATGTGTGTCTCTAAGCATTTGGCCAGTGTTTGTGTGTGTGAAAATTTGTGTGTATACGTTGAGATTCTTCTTGGTCTGTTTAGTAGCATATCACCTTCTTAGGGTCGTAATGACTAGCTTTTCTTCGTTGGTGTCCCAACCACCTGAATTTTTGTGTTTTACTGTATTAACATCTAGGTTATACCCATTTACCATCGAAAATAGTTAAATGGCACAGCCTCTTTTTGTCTAAAAGTTTCTTTTCTCGCACTTTCTACCAGTGGAAATATCTATTGTTTGCTACATTTCCTGATAGCTAGAAACTTCAAAAGTGTAAATACAGCGTCAATTGCCATCTTACATGTTTTCGAAATCCATCCATCTCTTACTTTTTATTCGAAATCACCTGTACCTTAATGTCACAGCCTCTTTTAGCCTAAAAGCTTCTTTTCTCGCACTTTCTACCAGTGGAAATATCTATTGTTTGCTACATTTCCTGATAGCTAGAAACTTCAAAAGTATAAATACAGCGTCAATTGCCATCTTCCATGTTTTCGAAATCCATCCATCTCTTACTTTTTATTCGAAATCACCTGTACCTTAATGTCACAGCCTCTTTTAGCCTAAAAGTTTCTTTTCTCGCACTTTCTACCAGTGGAAATATCTATTGTTTGCTACATTTCCTGATAGCTAGAAACTTCAAAAGTGTAAATACATCGTCAATTGCCATCTTCCATGTTTTCGAAATCCATCCATCTCTTACTTTTTATTCGAAATCACCTGTACCTTGTTTTCCTTATTCTAACCCCTACCAAACGGTTGCTGTCCGTCCTTAATTGAGATGAAATAATTTTAAAAATCAGATTGAGGTGGATGAAAAATAAACTCTAAGTTTGCTAGATCCAGTAAAATATGAAAAACGTTTTATATATTGCATTTTTGTAAATAATGTGTCTCTAAGCACTTGACCAGTGTTTGTGTGGATGAAAATTTGTGTGTGCGCGTTGAGATTTCCTGGGGCTTCATATTGCTGCACATAAAATCAGATAACCTGTTTCCTCTGATGAACCCTGTAGTCATTAAGAAAACTGACTGAGGGCAAATCATGAGGTCTGCAATCGATAAGTCCAATTACCTGGAAAGTGCTTATCAAGCTGGATCCTCTGCCATCTTTGTCCTGACCTGTGCTGACCCATCATTACAAGCGTTAACGCTCATTGTCCGAGATTAACATTTGTCGTTCACCAACCTACCACTTAGTTTTCCCTCACGGTTGGATGGGAAGATACAACCATGTTTCGATTAACGTAAACATCAAGGACCTTTCCGGTTGAGTTTTCTCGTAGAAGTAATGTAAACTTTCCTATTTGGTAAAGTTTGCCGCGCGTATGTGGATTTGTATGAAAATTCGACCGGATTAATTCTGATAGCCTTTATTAAATTCGTGTCTGTCCTGCGATATTTTAATGAGGTAAAAATTTTTGTTTTTATGAACTGATATAGATATATATATTGGACGTTGTAAATTCTTATCCGTTCCTTATATATATATATATATATATATATATATATATATATATATATATATATTATAAATTATATTTTAGAACAAGTACAATTTTTTAAAAATTTTGATCAACTACAAAGCATACATTTTCTTTCGACACTGAAATTACAATGTCTCATCAGGTGGCATGGAAAGGCCTCTTTTCTTGTATTTGGCGAGTTGTGTGTGGGATGTTGGTGGGGGTTAGCGATAACGAAATAACTCTTATAAATTGTCCGTTAGAATTTTGGAAAAAGTGGGGTGGGTAGAGAATGTAGTTGATTAATGAAAGTCTCGACAATGTTGTAGACAGATTTAACATTAGATGATGGGGGATAGGTTTTATGGCTAGACTTTATTTTTTGGATTTATTAGAGTGGGGAAGTAGGGTTAGGGTTAGGGTGGGGAGGGATGGGATTGGGCCTATAATTCGATGTTTATTTGTACAACTATAGAATTTTTTTTTTATTGAAACACAGTTTATATACTTAATCTACTTTTGTATATTTAACCTTAATTTTGAATTTAGGAAATCACTTTGTAGTGGAAGAAACTGTTATTTTCTAAAAAATAATTTATAATATATATATATATATATATATATATATATATATATATATATATACTACCGGCCATAATTATTAGGTCAACACAGTTTTTTTGAAAGAAATGATGTATTTAATACTAATTTTAGTATTTATTGCCAAGTGAATAATTCTAAATGAAAACAGAAAAATTCTTTTGTTGATGCTGCACAATAACATGTGCATCAAATGAACTGTTCTGGTGTCCAGTTTTGGTGCTGTCTTCTCCATGCTTGTCTTTTATTGGGTGACCAAATCAAAGACTTCCTGGTTGACTTGTAAAATTTTGCAAACTAATAATAACAATATATATATATATATATATATGTCATAAATTTTATTGTTTATAGTTACTATTCAGATCAGTTTAAACACTGTTCAAATGCATTAATTCAGGACTAAAATCTGATCCTAAACTTGGAAAATATATTTAGGACATTTTAATGTACTTCCTGACATATTTCTACACACACACACACACACACACACACACACACACACACATACATATATATATATATATATATATATATATATATATATATATAATTCTCTCTCTAACACAAAATAAACCACTTTTACCCACATCTCTCTACTGCCCTCCTTGTCCCTTTTCACTCTCATGCAATCTATGAGCGCGCTCTCTCTCTCTTATACACACACACACACACACACACACACACACACATATATATATATATATATATGCACATGCACACTTAATCGCAAAATCAACAGCTGTGCAACCAATTAAGCTTTCAACCAGCCATGCACCTGAGGTCAGATATGTCTTCGGGGGCGAAATCTCATTACGACTAAACCAGAAATTCTCATCAGTACCATACCATGCCAACAGCCTTTGTTAGTTTTCTATACTTATTTTCGGAACCATACTTCTTCCCGTCGCTAACTTTTCCCGCCTGAATCTATTTTACATATTTATAGGGCTCTCTTACACTTCCTACCTCATGGTGATCGAAATTCTTGCTCTATTTGATCCCTTAAGTATGTTACAAGTATTTACATCACTTTACCTGTCCTTAATTTATTCTGTGGATGTAAGATTCTCTACGGCTTCTTCCTTGATTATATCTAAAATGAAATATCGTACTTTCTGTTTTAGAAGACGCTGCGGTTTGGAAACGCGCCTTAATACGGAAAGAAATTTTCTAAGAGAAAAAGATAATTCTTTTACGATAACACTTTCATCATACGTCGCTCAAATATTGTTTACATTAATCAGTCAGTTAAAAGCTATACGCGGTACACACTTGGGTGATCATGCATAGAAAGTGACATGACTGACTGGGCAGAAGATTATCCCGCATTACTTTCTGCAGTAGACTGGTTGCCAGCCAAGGCTATAGAACCCAATCTGTCCTGCCATTTAACTCATAGCTAGAGGGAGAAGAGATAGATTATATTGCATTATAATATTAAGTGAAGTTAGTGCGTGATCAGTTTATTACTTCATAACAATAGAAAACCGATCCCCCACTTTATGCCCAGAAGTTTTAATTACGTTTCCAACCATTATATTTAGTCAGTCAGTTAATTACTATATACATCCTTTGGGTGATCATGTCTTGAAAAAGACATAACTGACTGGGTAGAAAATTATCCTGCAGTAAGTTGCCATTGCTTTCTGCGGTAGACTGGTTGCCAGCCAACGCTATAGAACCCAATGTGTCTTGTTATTTGACTTATAGCTAGAGGGTGGAAGAGATGTATTATATTAAGTAGTAATAAGTGGGGGATCAGTTTATTATTTCATAACAATATAAAACTGATACCCACTTTATTCCCTGTAAAAGTCTTAATCATGTTTCCACCTATTATATTCAGTCAGTCAGTTAAGTGCCATACGTGATACACGCTTTGGGCGATCATGGCTAGAAAGAGACATGACTGACTGGGCAGAAGATTATCCCGCAATAGGTTGCCATTACATTCTGCGGTAGATTGGTTGCTAGCCAAGGCTATAGAACGCAATCTGTCCTGATTTTTAACCCATAAATGAAGGGAAGAGAAGGATTAATACATTTTGCAAAGGTATTTTTACGTAAGTGAGTGCAAGGAATTCAACTGGAATTCGAACTCGGGTTCCCGATTTCTCGTTCCGGGCCGATATCCACTGACCCACAACGCACATTCGCATATTAATCACATGTCAGATTTCATTTGCATAGCAATGACGTACTAGTCGGAGGTTAATAAACATACTATACATCTTTCATTGTCTAAACTTGCTTTTATGTTTATAAAAATAAGCAAATAAAAATTAAAATATAGATGTAAAAATACAAAACAATGAAAGAAACTTGATTCATCCTCAAATCCCAAAAACTCGACATTGATTCTTCTTCTTCTATGTGACCTGTCCCTTCAGGAGGTAGGCGATCATGGTTCTCCACGTCTCCCTATTCCTCGTTGCTCTTAGTATGTTTGCTCTTGTTACACCTCGCAACCCCCGTTCCTCATCCACCTGATCAGGCCCTGCAAATATGTTATCCGCTGCCTTCCTCTGACTCTCTTTCCTTCTATCTGGCCAGTCAGTATCATGTTCTTCAAGCTGTCCTTCCTTATTGCATGTCCCAGGAACTTCAGTTGTCTCTTCCTGATGCTCAGTATTAATTTCCTTTTGGTTGCCATTCTTTCCAACACCTCATCGTTGCTTGCATGCTCAGTCCACGATATCCGCAGCATCCTTCTGTAGAATCACATTTCCATTGCTTCATGTTTTGTTCTCATTTTCGATGATATTGTCCAGCATTCACTGCCGTATTGAAGAACTGACACCACATAGCAATCCAGCACTCATTTCTTTGTTTCTAGTGAAATTATCCTGTGTGTTAGTACTTTGCTCAGCTTCTGAAACACGTCATTTGTCATGCCAATTCGCCTTCAGATCTCTGTGTCGCAATTTCCATCTCCTGTCGCTGCTAAAACGCCTAAACTATCATCTGCAGAGTCATCACTACTGTCAGTCATGTACAATGAATGATCCTCTCTACTATCCATGTCATGTTGGTCAAAATTTAAAACAATCAAATAAATTTGATTCATTCTCAAATCCCAAAACTCGTCACTGCTGGTTTCATATCAAAACTCTAAACTATCATCTGCAGAGCCATCACTACTGTCAGTCATGTACAATAAATGATCCTTTAATGACACATCCATGGAATTTTCTGTTGCAGATATCTTATCAATGCTTTGAGTATCTGTTTTGCGATTTTTAGATTTGTCGCTCATCTATAAAAATTTTCTGGGCCTCACCTGCACAAAAAGTAAGACAGAATTCTGAATTAGCTTTTTCTAGTTTTAAAGGAAATTGTAGCGTGTTGCAGATGCGCGCCTCAATGATTTTGACATATTATGGAAAGACATTAGTATACTTATACTTAAGTGAGTTTAATAGTATATCAACCTCTCTGGGTTATTTAATAACAAAAATCTAGGGTTTTATGGTAGTTTTTAATGTTCGGTTATAGTGAAAAAGTTGATTTAGTCAGATTTTGATGAAAAATTTATTTTTTATTTTAGAAAACTGAAAATATCTTCTAGTTTTTTATTCAAAAATGTATTATGGCAATATCTTTTGTTTTAATTTTTCTTCGGAGAATGTTTCTTCAACAATGTGTTATGGTAGTAATATTTTTTCTTCAAAAAATGTATATTTTCCTATAACAGTATTTTTATAATTTTATAGTGCGTTGACCCCAGTTTGGTAGGGGTAACTATTTGCCCATAGCTTGGACCCTAATAGGTGTTACCACCCCGGTTTAGGGTGAAACTGAGAACAGCAGCAATTAAGAGGTGGGTCCATGCTCCTCACAACCTCCCCAATCAGAGGCCTTGATGCCGGATGCAGTTTACCATCAAACCCAGGAACGGAAAGACATTAGAATAATCAGAAACCTATACTAGGAGTAAAGGGGGAAGGGTGAAGTTATTCGAAATGGAGGAGAGAATTTGGGGAAAGAAAGGGAGAGAGAGAGGGGGATATGGGGGCAATAGGATATGAAGGAGAAAATGGTTACTTCCTTTACGACTGTCATATCTGTATAACAAAGAAAGCGGATTGTCTCATGTGTAGTCGTATCACATTTTACTTCTAAATCTTCGTGCTACACAAAGCTAAAATATTATTGCAATGTATTTTATTCGAGAAAGAAAAGAGGCACATTGCAAAAATATTTTTATCAGTTCACCCAAATTACACGAGTGAAAAAGACACCTAAAAATACCTTCAAAAAATTAAAATAGTTGTATATTGTTTATTTAGAATGAAATCCCGACTGCATACGGTCAGAAAATAATTTCAGCAGATCTACACAAAAAAAAAGAGTTGTAAGACAAGGATTGTCTTCTCATCGGATTTATTTAACATATACAGTGAGGCTGTATATGTTCCAGAAATGCGGATGTACGTTGTGGCGCAGTGGATATCGACTCAGAACGTGAGATCGGGGAGCAGGGGTCGAATTCCAGTTAAATTCCTTGCATTCACTTACGCAGAAATACATTTGGGAAAGGTATTAATCCATCTCTTCCCTCCAATGATGGGTTAAATAACAGGATAGATTGGGTTCTATAGCTATTGTGGAGTTAGTGTTGAAATAAATAACGAGAAGACTCGGAAACAATGAAATAAAATAATGTATTAACAAAATACAAACGGTTGTTCTAGCTGAAACGTATCTCCACTAAACTGCAGGACAAATCAAGTTACAGCCTTTAGTCTCTGCATCTAACTGCCCGGAAGACAGAACCTGGTAACCGGACGTGACGTCAGGAATAGTCAATCGACTGAAATGGATGCCACCCTAACACCCTCACCCAAACTTTTCCTTCATAAAAGCTATTAATACTTTTCCCTTTTATGATCGATCATCAATCGATCGGTGACTTTCCTTTTCCTAACCGAACGTCGTTGGACAGGTATTGATTGTGGAGGTTCAAGATCAAATGTCTTGAAAATGGCGTCGATCGCTTCTTCCTCCAACGGTGGAGTGTCACTTGTGTTATCTGAGCGGCATCTTCTTAATTGATTTTGGTGACGTTTATGGGTATGTTTCGGTCCTTGCACGATATATAAAATATCACCGACTCTCTTGCTAATCGTACCCACATCCCAGAATGAGGTGTTATTTTTGTAACTCTTAAAAAAACTCTCTCTCCCGGAATGAAACGTTTACTGGATGCGTCAGTGGTCACTTGTGGTATTGTCTGTTTTGGTAAGAGTTTATCAAAACAGATCTCACCTTTCATGCAAACATGGTTTCCGCCGGTGAAACCGCTGATGGAGTATTATCATTAGGTGTAATTCTATACACGTGTAAAAACTGTTGGAGGGCCACATCCGTTGGGGTCCCTTGATACTTCTTCAGTGCTCTTTTTAGGGTGTTCACGAAACGTTCCGGTTGCCCATTCGATCTGGGGTGATATTGTAGAGTGATATCAAACGGCTTATGATCGGTTTGTAACGTAAGAGTTCTGCCATGTGAAAACCGTAAAAGTTCTTACCTGTGAAACTTCGTTTTCGCGAATATGATACTTAATGATTCCTTTTCAATCTGTGAGTACTGTCACTCGGTTGGTAGTAGCGTTCTAGATGCGTGGGCGATTGGTTTTTTAGTACCGTCAGGCATTACATGGAATATACAAGCTGCAACACCATATGAACTTGCATCGCTCATTCCAGCTTTGGGTCAGAATGTGTAAGATAAAGATCCGTTGTTAAGGTATCCTTGATTATCTCAAACGCCGCTTGACATTCAGGCGTCCAATTCCAGGCTTTCTCTTTCTTTAATAAATCATTTAGCGAGGCGCGCAAGTCATGCATGTTTTTAATGAAAACCTGGTAGTAATTCGCCAATCCAAGAAAACTTTGAAGCGCTTGTAGATTATCGGGGGCAGGCATGTTCTTTATGGCTTCTGCCCTCTCCGGATCGGTACGTCTACCATCTTTATAAATTATGTGACCCAGGTACTTTATCTCGTTCATGAGAAAGTCACACTTTGCTTCTTTTACTTTAAATCCGAAGCTTTGAATTTTTTTTTTTAAACTTCGTGTATATGTTCGTAATGCATGTCTGCGGAATTAATAGCGAGAACAATGTCGTCCAATTAGGCGCCTGTGAAATCAAGGCCGCCCAGCATGTTGTCCATGACCTTCTGGTAGATCGCAGGTGCGACCTTCATCCCGAAAGCTAACCTCTCAAACTTGTAGAGTCCCCTGTGACTAGAGAAGTTTCGAACATTCCTCCTCGACGGGGATCTGTAAATACGCGTGGCTTAAATCCACTTTGGAAAATATTGTACCACCGTTGAGTTTATTGTATACCTCCTCAGGTGTGGGGAGGGGATAGTGTTAATCCTTCAAAGCCCTATTCAGGCTCGTAGACACTTCAACAGAAGGAACAAGACGAGAAATCGCTACTTCAACAGAAGAGACACGAGGAATTGATTTGATGTTGAATAGGACGGAACACAGTGATGATAGAACCGCTTTTTCCAAAAATACCATATGGAATCTTTTTATCGTATATTTAAACGAACCTCATCTATTTTAACTATCTTCATATATTTGTTCCGAACCAGTTCCTGCGAAAAATAAAAGCAATGAAATTAAGCAATTTCTTTATGAGATAATATCATCAGTTTTCTAATTTCTATAAGTATTTCCCATTAATGTCTTGATATGTCCATAGTATTAGAGGCTTACGGCCATATCACATTGAATACACCGGTTCTCGCTCGATCACCGAAGTTGAGCCTGGTCACTACTTAGATGGGTGACCACTTCGGAATACCAGGTGCTGTAAGCGTTTAGTGACGGATGTGCGTTATGGTGCAGTGGATGTCGGCTCAGAAAGTGAAATCGTTGAGCCGAGTTCGAATTTCATTTGAATGACCTGCATTCAATTAAGCACTGATACCCTTGAGAAAGGTATTAATCCGTCCCTTCCCTCCAGTTATGGGTTAAATAACAAGGGTAGGACTTGGGGACCCAGCCCTTAAAAAATAACAAATCCTAATGAATCTTGACACTCGAAAAGAAAAAAGTATTACTAGACACAAAACTTACATAAAAACAACAATAAATTGTTGAAAGAAAAAAGGTATTACCAGTAATAAATAAATAACATTTAGTTTGCAATAAATGACCAGCCGAGGTCATTTATTGCAAACTAAACAAAACAAACAACCAGCCATAGTATTAGACTAGGTTCCTCTGTTAATTTTCGTCACCGAAATTTAAAATTAATTTTTAAAAGTGGAAAATTTTCTTAGAAGCTTTTATTTTAGCTTTAATTGAAAGCTAAAAGATTAAATGTTTTATTTCGAGAAAGCAAAATATTCTGGTATATTTCCAACAGAAATTTTGGTTGGCGTCGATCTTTTTTTTTTCTAAAATAACATGGCGCCATTATTTTAGTCGTCTATCATCACGTTGTGATTCTCAAAAAAAAAATGATCTTCAAAAAATAGAATATACTTTTCTGAAATTTTCTTTGAAGAATATAAGCTGGTTTAAAAATCAATCCGATTTGAAAAAAAAATAGTAAGTTATTTACTTAAAGTTTAAAATAACACAGAAATAACAAAAAATGTATTTTAAAATGAAAGAGTAGCTGTGCTTTTAATTGACAACACTATGTTTTACTTTAACCAACAAGGCATTTATAGCTGGTGCCGTAATAATTTTACTACGAAGAATTTATCTGTAAAACATATTTTTAAAAATTTCGTGAGTTTCTTTTTTTAGATAGTTTTTAAGTACTCAGTTATACTGAAGATGTTAGAAAGTATTTTTCGCAATCTAATTTTGAAATGTCGAATTTAAATTTACTATAACAGTCGCTCTTTGTTTTTAAATGTGGTGTACGCTCGACCATATTTTATAAAATAAACACGTTACATAATATTGTATATACAAAACTTTTTTTTTAATATTAAAAAAAATGTGGTGCAAAATTATCTGAATTATTTTTTTCAAATTTTAATTATTATATACTAGCAGTATAGCCCAGCGTTTCTCGGGTGTAATGAAAGCTTTAAAACTAATCCATGGTCCTGGAGCTCAGACTCTTTGAACGTTGGCGCGAAAGACTAAAAAGTAATAGTTGTTTCCAGTTAAAGCGAAACCGTAGACTGAAAGAAAATGAATGGACGTAAGTCAAATTTTGATTTCCTGGGATCGATATCAAATAAGTATTTTTCGTCGTAAACTGAATTTTGAAAGCTAAATAAGTCCTCTGAGTAAATGGTATCATGGCTGAGACTAAGAACTACAATTATACCTACTTAGAGCCAAACCCGAAGCAAAAACTAAAATAAGAGGGCTGAAAAACATATAACGTCGACTGCTAACCAAAAAAAAGAAAATCGAACGTTTTAGAAAGGATTAACAAATTGATTAAAATAATAAAAATATTTTGGTCTTGCTTTTCATAATAACATAAGCATTTTGACGATTATAAGTTTATTGTTACTATATATGGGCCTTTATTCATCATGTTATGCTGTTTCGCAATGATAAAATTAAGGTACCTATATTTCAAACATACGCACCGTAATGGGGGACGCTAGAGGGTGATGTCATCGCGAGGATCACTAGGGGGTTTCGGGTCTTTTAACATCATACCCCACTCACCGCGCCGACCCGACCAGAGATGATCAGTTTCTGGCCCACCCTCGATAAGCGCTTTCAGACACTGGAAAATTACGTTTAGGCCCGTTACAAAACCTTGCAAATGCTTCTGATTGGCGACAGTCAGAGCCACTTTCCATTTAGAGGCGAACCGTACATGAGCTCGTCCAAAACATTAATTTAAACACAGAATTTCGGGGAAGTTTAGGTAACAATTTGTTTTGGAATCCAGACTATCCTAAAATATTTTCAAAGTTTAGGATAAAATTTTAGTCCTGAATAAATGTATTGAAAAAGTGTTTCAATCTGGCAGAATAGAAACCTTGAACAATACAATTCCTGATATATATACAGCATTGTGCAAACATATTAGGACAAGAACTATTTTATCTTTTATTAGGCATGAAAATAAAGTTTAAAATCACTCCCTGTCCTAACACTTTTGCCCATTACTGATAGTGAGCAAGAGTATTAGAACAGGAGTGACTTCCCTGAAAACCTCACTGAAATTTAAATACAGAGTGAAATGCCAAGTAAATTGCTGATAAATATTGATTATTTAAAACGAGGTGTTAAAATGTTTTAAAAAGAAGTTATATCTAATTTTGCTTATTTCCTATTAAACAAGTTAGTTTGAAACTACTCATTATTCAATTATCCTTGAATTTGACTGTCTTTTTCTTACTCCCCACTCTTGAAATGGTAAATCTAATTGTACATCGTAAGACACACTTTGGGAACAAATAGAAGCTGCTTGGCAGGAGATACCATTAGATACATTGAAGAAGCTTGTGATGTCAATGCCTGACAAAACGAAGGCTGTGATCAAAGCAAAAGGCTATTATACTAAATATTAATTTATTTTGTAAAAAGTATTTTTTCTTATTAAGGCATTTGTTGAGTAAATCGAATAAAATTACTATAATGAAATTGTTATTTTCTGTCAGTATGTCTCATAAAAGATAAAATAGTTCTTCTCCTAATACTTTTACCCACTGCTGTATATATATATATATATATACATATATATATATTATTTTTTCCTTTCTATTCTTCCCTTTCTTTGTCTTTATTATTTTTATTTATTTTTCTTTGTCTTTATTATTTTCTATTTATTTTTCTTACTTCCCACTCCACTTTCTGTTTTGTTTACCCTATTCTCATTTTAACACCACTCCTAACCCATTTTTTTGTAAGCTAGACGAATCCAAATTTTCCATTTCTTCACTTACAGCTGTATCAAAAAGTTAATATCTGAAATTAGACATGAATTACATCCGGAATTTTTTGTGACGAAAATTTTCTAAATCTTAACCGTCATTTTTTATTTTATTATTTATTTATTTTTTATTTTTATCTTTCTCTCTTTTTATTCTTATTTTTATTTCCATTTTGAATGATGTACTGTTGCTGAAGAGATGTAAAATCTCTCTTAGGGGTTTTATGTCGAAATGTTCATTCAACATTTTTGAACATTGAAAATTTATTTTATTTTATATTAGTTCTCTAATTTTAATTACATTGAGTTCTCCTCCTGTATCATTTTTTTAATATTAAAAATTTTTAATATCAATTATTTCCGGCTTAACTTTTGACATGTCTTCTTCTTTGGCAAGACATTGTTACATTTTGCGGATGAGTTCACAAATGCTTTCAAAATGTTATAACCTTCCGCTCCATTTCATTCATCTGATTTGATGACCTCATTTATTTTAGTTTATTTTAATTTAATTTTTTAAAATCTCCTTATCTATCTATCTATCTATCTATCTATCTATCTATCTATCTATCTATATATATATATATATATATATATATATATATATATATACTTTTATTAAAATGCTTTAATCCAAAACGGAAAAGTAGGAAGGTAAATCCCCAAAAAACTGATCCTAATTAATATGAAATTTTTAAAAAATTTTAATATTAAAAATGATACAGGAGGAGAGCTCAATGTAATTAAAATTACAGAGCCAATATAAATTAGACATTAATTAATTCCGAAATTTCTTGTGACGTAACTTTCTCAAAACTTAACCGTTTTTTTTAAATTTTTATTTGATATATTTTTTCTCTCTTTTTTTTCTCTCTTTTTATTCTTATTTTTATTTCCATTTTGAAAGAAGTACCATTGCTGAGGAGATGTAAAATCTCTCTTAGGGATTTTATGTTGATATATATATATATATATATATATATATATATATATATATATATATATATATATGTATATATATATATATAAGGAATTGTATTGTTCAGGGTTGTTATTCTGACAGATTTAATCACTTTTCCAATACATTCATTCAAGACTAAAAATTTATCCTAAAATTGGAAAATATAGTTTTTTGTATATGACATAAAATTTGGTGAGGCGCGATCAAATTTTAATTCCAGAAATGCTATTCACAGAAAAGAAAGTTTAGGAACCTTTCTTCTTCTATGTGCCTTGTCCTTTCAGGACGTAGGCCATCATAGCTTTTCACGTCTCCCTATCCCTGGTGGCTCTTAGCACGCTTGCTCCTGTTACACCTCCCAAACTCCGCTCTGTCATTCACTAGATCAAGACCATAATTCTAGAATATAAATGTATAGAAACTAGCATGGCCACAAAATGAGGGAGCACTTTATATATTGATTATAATAAAGAATTGATCCCCCATTTTATATCCACATTGCAATTTGTGATAAACAGTTGGCATATATGTTCTCCTTCTATGTGCCTTGTCCTTTCAGGATGTAGGCTATCATGGCTTTTCACGTCTCCCTAACACCGGTGGCTCTTAGCACGCTTTCTCCTGTTCAGTCACTTAAGTACCATACGTGATACACGCTTGGACGATCATGTCTCTTTCGAGACATGACTGACTGGGCAGAAGATTATCCTGCAGTTGGTTGCCATTGGTTTCTGCGGTAGACTGGTTGCCGACCAAGGCTATAAAACCCAATCTGTACTGCTATTTAACCCATAACTGGAAGGAAGAGACGGATTAATAGCTTTCCCAAGGGTAATTGTGCGTAAGTGAATGCAAGGAATTGAACTGGAATTCGAACTCGGCTCTCCGATTTCTCGTTCCGAGTCGATATCCACTGCGCCACAACGCACATCCTTTCTCCTGTTACACCGCCCAAACCCCGCTCTGGCAACCACTAGCTAAAGACCATAATTCTAGAATATAAATGTATAGAAACTAGCATGGCCACCAAATGAGGGATCAGTTTATATATTGATTATAATAAAGAATTGATCCTCCATTTTATATCCACATTGCAATTTGTCATAAACAGTTGCCATATATATTCTCCTTCTATGTGCCTTGTCCTTGCAGGACGTAGGCGATCATGGCTTTTCACGTCTCCCTCTCACCAGTGGCTCTTAGCACGCCTTCTCCTGTTACACCACCTAAATCCCGCTCTGGAACCCACCAACTAAAGCCATAAACCTAGAATATAAATGTATAGAAACTAGCATGTCCACATAATGAGGGATCAGTTTATATATTGATTATAATATAGAAAATGATCCTCCATTTTATAACTACATTATAATTTCTCATAAAAATTTGGCATGTATATTTTTCTTCTATGTGCCCTGTCCCTTCAGGATGTAGGCCATCATGACTTTCCACACCTCCCTGTCCCTGGTGGCTCTTAACACGCTTTCCCCTGTTACACCACGCCACCCCGTTCTGTCATCCACCTACTCAGGCCCTTCAAATATGTTATCCGCCACCTTCCACTGTCTCTTTCTTCCTCTATCTGGCCTTCTAGTATCAGGTTCTCCAATCCCTTCTTCCTCATTGCATGTTCTAGGGACATTAGTTGTCTCTTCCTGATGATTAATATTAATTTCCTTTTAGTTTCCATTCTTTCCTCATCATTACTCATATGTTCCGTCCACGACATCCGCATTATCCTTCTGTAGAACCACATTTCAACTGCTTCAAGTTTTTCCTTCATCTTTGATAATATTGTCCAACATTCATTGCCATATTGAAAAAGTAACATGACAATACAACCTAGTACTCTTTTCTTTGTTTCTAGTGAAAGTTTCTTGTGTCTTAATTTACTCAGCTTCTGGAATGCGTCCTTCGCCATGCTAATTTATGTTGCATATTCTATCTTCTGTTAGTACACTTCCCAGGCATTTAAATTTTTTTACTTGCTTGATTTTAGTATCCCCCACCTGTATTTGTCATTTTGGGTTGCTCTTTTTGCTGATGACCCTGCATTCGGTTCTCTTGCAGTTGATTTGTTGTCCTTTTTTGTCACTCTCCATTGCTACCTTCTGTAGAAGGTCTTGTAGTTTCCTTTCCATGTCTTCAATCAGCACTGAAACAACTACTCTAATAAAAACGTTTGAGAATGACTTCACTGCTAATGTTTCTTTAAAGCCATAAATTCTTTTTGAATGACCCTGGTATATTTGACAAATAATTTTTGTGAGTCACTGATCTAATAAATACATCCGAGAATTGCTTTTCTCCCAAACCGTATAATTCTTCATCTTCTTCGTAAGAATTAGAGATTTTTATGAAGTGAATTCGCGAGTGTATGTGAAAGTTTTTTGTACTGATAAAAAACTTGACTTCACAGAATAAAAGCATGTAGCGAGTTTATCCGAATTCTATTTTGATATCAAATGAAGAGAATAATTAAATTAATTAGAGTAGAATTTCTGAAGTCGTATAGAAAGTTTTAACCACAAGTGTCCGCTCTGGATATGGTAGAAACACGGCTACTGGGTTTGCACAATTTTACTTTCTGAGATCAAAACGCAGCATGGGTAGTAAGTTCGTTGTTGTAATAGACGTCTTGAGGACCAGCTTCTGAGACGAGATCATCATGACCAGCGGCCCGAAAGCGTCGACATAACTCGTACTGTTTCGACA
>JBBBDQ010025095.1:0-12540 GCA_037127315.1 Ascarosepion bandense
TCTCCAATATTGTATTTATTTCTATGCTAGTCTGAATAAGGTGTTTCTCCTAGACTAATGCGCTAATACAGTTGTAAATGAAGATAAATCCTCCTCTCATTGATTTTGTTGTCATATGTTCTATATTGGTGGATCCAATATTGTATTTATTTCTATGCTAGGCTTAATAAGGAGTTTCTCCTAGACTAATGCGCTAATTCATTTGTAAATGAAGATAACTCCTCCTCCCATTGATTTTGTTGTCATATGTTCTATATTTGTGGCTCCAATATTGTATTTATTTCTATGCTAGGCTTAATAAGGAATTTCCCCTAGACTAATGCGCTAATTCATTTGTAAATGAAGATAACTCCTCCTCCCATTGATTTTGTTGTCATATGTTCTATATTGGTGGCTCCAATATTGTATTTATTTCTATGCTAGGCTTAATAAGGAGTTTCTCCTAGACTAATGCGCTAATTCATTTGTAAATGAAGATAACTCCTCCTCCCATTGATTTTGTTGTCATATGTTCTATATTGGTGTCTCCAATATTGTATTTATTTCTATGCTAGTCTGAATAAGGTGTTTCTCATAGACTAATGCGCTAATACATTTGTAAATGAAGAGAAATCCTCCTCTCATTGATTTTGTTGTCATATGTTCTATATTGGTGGCTCCAATATTGTATTTATTTCTATGCTAGTCTTAATAAGGAGTTTCTCCTAGACTAATGCGCTAATTCATTTGTAAATAAAGATAACTCCTCCTCCCATTGATTTTGTTGTCATATGTTCTATATTGGTGACTCCAATATTGTATTTATTTCTATGCTAGGCTTAATAAGGAGTTTCTCCTAGACTAATGCGCTAATTCATTTGTAAATGAAGATAACTCTTCCTCCCATTGATTTTGTTGTCATATGTTCTATATTCGTGGCTCCAATATTGTATTTATTTCTATGCTAGACTTAATAAGGAGTTTCTCCTAGACTAATGCGCTAATTCATTTGTAAATGAAGATAACTCTTCCTCCCATTGATTTTGTTGTCATATGTTCTATATTGGTGGCTCCAATATTGTATTTATTTCTATGCTAGGCTTAATAAGGAGGTTCTCCTAGACTAATGCGCTAATTCATTTGTAAATGAAGATAATTCCTCCTCCCATTGATTTTGTTGTCATATGTTCTATATTAGCGGCTCCAATATTGTATTTATTTCTATGCTAGTCTTAATAAGGAGGTTCTCCTAGACTAATGCGCTAATTCATTTGTAAATGAAGATAACTCCTCCTCCCATTGATTTTTTTGTCATATGTTCTATATTAGCGGCTCCAACATTGTATTTATTTCTATGCTAGGCTTAATAAGGAGTTTCTCTTAGACTAATGCGCTAATTCATTTGTAAATGAAGATAACTCCTCCTCCCATTGATTTTGTTGTCATATGTTCTATATTGGTGGCTCCAATATTGTATTTATTTCTATGCTAGGCTTAATAAGGAGTTTCTCCTAGACTAATGCGCTAATTCATTTGTAAATGAAGATAACCCCTCCTCCCATTGATTTTGTTGTCATATGTTCTATATTGGTGGCTCCAATATTGTATTTATTTCTATGCTAGGCTTAATAAGGAGTTTCTCCTAGACTAATGCGCTAATTCATTTGTAAATGAAGATAACTCCTCCTCCCATTGATTTTGTTGTCATATGTTCTATATTGGTGGCTCCAATATTGTATTTTTCTATGCTAGGCTTAATAAGGAGTTTCTCCTAGACTAATGCGCTAATTCATTTGTAAATGAAGATAACTCTTCCTCCCATTGATTTTTTTGTCATATGTTCTATATTCGTGGCTCCAATATTGTATTTATTTCTATGCTAGACTTAATAAGGAGTTTCTCCTAGACTAATGCGCTAATTCATTTGTAAATGAAGATAACTCTTCCTCCCATTGATTTTGTTGTCATATGTTCTATATTGGTGGCTCCAATATTGTATTTATTTCTATGCTAGGCTTAATAAGGAGGTTCTCCTAGACTAATGCGCTAATTCATTTGTAAATGAAGATAATTCCTCCTCCCATTGATTTTGTTGTCATATGTTCTATATTAGCGGCTCCAACATTGTATTTATTTCTATGCTAGGCTTAATAAGGAGTTTCTCCTAGACTAATGCGCTAATTCATTTGTAAATGAAGATAACCCCTCCTCCCATTGATTTTGTTGTCATATGTTCTATATTGGTGGCTCCAATATTGTATTTATTTCTATGCTAGGCTTAATGAGGAGTTTCTCCTAGACTAATGCGCTAATTCATTTGTAAATGAAGATAATTCCTCCTCCCATTGATTTTGTTGTCATATGTTCTATATTCGTGGCTCCAATATTGTATTTATTTCTATGCTAGGCTTAATAAGGAGTTTCTCCTAGACTAATGCGCTAATTCATTTGTAAATGAAGATAACTCTTCCTCCCATTTATTTTGTTGTCATATGTTCTATATTGGTGGCTCCAATATTGTATTTATTTCTATGCTAGGCTTAATAATGAGTTTCTCCTAGACTAATGCGCTAATTCATTTGTAAATGAAGATAACTCCTCCTCCCATTGATTTTGTTGTCATATGTTCTATATTGGTGGCTCCAATATTGTATTTATTTCTATGCTAGGCTTAATAAGGAGGTTCTCCTAGACTAATGCGCTAATTCATTTGTAAATGAAGATAACTCCTCCTCCCATTGATTTTGTTGTCATATGTTCTATATTAGCGGCTCCAACATTGTATTTATTTCTATGCTAGGCTTAATAAGGAGTTTCTCTTAGACTAATGCGCTAATTCATTTGTAAATGAAGATAACTTCTCCTCCCATTGATTATGTTGTCATATGTTCTATATTGGTGGCTCCAATATTGTATTTATTTCTATGCTAGGCTTAATAAGGAATTTCTCCTAGACTAATGCGCTAATTCATTTGTAAATGAAGATAACTCCTCCTCCCATTGATTTTGTTGTCATATGTTCTATATTGGTGTCTCCAATATTGTATTTATTTCTATGCTAGTCTGAATAAGTTGTTTCTCCTAGACTAATGCGCTATTACATTTGTAAATGAAGATAAATCCTCCTCTCATTGATTTTGTTGTTATATGTTGTATATTGGTGGCTCCAATATTGTATTTATTTCTATGCTAGGCTTAATAAGGAGTTTCCCCTAGACTAATGCGCTAATTCATTTGTAAATGAAGATAACTCCTCCTCCCATTGATTTTGTTGTCATATGTTCTATATTGGTGGCTCCAATATTGTATTTATTTCTATGCTAGGCTTAATAAGGAGTTTCTCCTAGACTAATGCGCTAATTCATTTGTAAATGAAGATAACTCTTCCTCCCATTGATTTTGTTGTCATATGTTCTATATTGGTGGCTCCAATATTGTATTTATTTCTATGCTAGGCTTAATAAGGAGGTTCTCCTAGACTAATGCGCTAATTCATTTGTAAATGAAGATAATTCCTCCTCCCATTGATTTTGTTGTCATATGTTCTATATTGGTGGCTCCAATATTGTATTTATTTCTATGCTAGGCTTAATAAGGAGGTTCTCCTAGACTAATGCGCTAATTCATTTGTAAATGAATATAACTCCTCCTCCCATTTATTTTGTTGTCATATGTTCTATATCGGTGGCTCCAATATTGTATTTATTTCTATGCTAGGCTTAATAAGGAGTTTCTCCTAGACTAATGCGCTAATTCATTTGTAAATGAAGATAACTCCTCCTCCCATTGATTTTGTTGTCATATGTTCTATATTAGCGGCTCCAATATTGTATTTATTCTATGCTAGGCTTAATAAGGAGTTTCTCCTAGACTAATGCGCTAATTCATTTGTCAATGAAGATAACTCCTCCTCCCATTGATTTTGTTGTCATATGTTCTATTTTGGTGGCTCCAATTTTGTATTTATTACTATGCTAGGCTTAATAAGAATTTCTCCTAGACTAATGCGCTAATTCCTTTGTAAATGAAGATAACTCTTCCTCCTATTGATTTTGTTGTCATATGTTCTATTTTGGTGGCACCAATATTGTATTTATTACTATGCCAGGCCTAATAAGGAGATTCTCCTAGACTAATGCGCTAATTCATTTGTATATGAAGATAAATCCTCCTCTCATTGATTTTGTTGTCATATGTTCTATATTGGTGTCTCCAATATTGTATTTATTACTATGCTAGGCTTAATAAGAGTTTCTCCTAGACTAATGCGCTATTACATTTGTAAATGAAGATAAATCCTCCTCTCATTGATTTTGTTGTTATATGTTGTATATTGGTGGCTCCAATATTGTATTTATTTCTATGCTAGGCTTAATAAGGAGTTTCCCCTAGACTAATGCGCTAATTCATTTGTAAATGAAGATAACTCCTCCTCCCATTGATTTTGTTGTCATATGTTCTATATTCGTGGCTCCAATATTGTATTTATTTCTATGCTAGGCTTAATAAGGAGTTTCTCCTAGACTAATGCGCTAATTCATTTGTAAATGAAGATAACTCTTCCTCCCATTGATTTTGTTGTCATATGTTCTATATTGGTGGCTCCAATATTGTATTTATTTCTATGCTAGGCTTAATAAGGAGGTTCTCCTAGACTAATGCGCTAATTCATTTGTAAATGAAGATAATTCCTCCTCCCATTGATTTTGTTGTCATATGTTCTATATTGGTGGCTCCAATATTGTATTTATTTCTATGCTAGGCTTAATAAGGAGGTTCTCCTAGACTAATGCGCTAATTCATTTGTAAATGAATATAACTCCTCCTCCCATTTATTTTGTTGTCATATGTTCTATATCGGTGGCTCCAATATTGTATTTATTTCTATGCTAGGCTTAATAAGGAGTTTCTCCTAGACTAATGCGCTAATTCATTTGTAAATGAAGATAACTCCTCCTCCCATTGATTTTGTTGTCATATGTTCTATATTAGCGGCTCCAATATTGTATTTATTCTATGCTAGGCTTAATAAGGAGTTTCTCCTAGACTAATGCGCTAATTCATTTGTCAATGAAGATAACTCCTCCTCCCATTGATTTTGTTGTCATATGTTCTATTTTGGTGGCTCCAATTTTGTATTTATTACTATGCTAGGCTTAATAAGAATTTCTCCTAGACTAATGCGCTAATTCCTTTGTAAATGAAGATAACTCTTCCTCCTATTGATTTTGTTGTCATATGTTCTATTTTGGTGGCACCAATATTGTATTTATTACTATGCCAGGCTTAATAAGGAGATTCTCCTAGACTAATGCGCTAATTCATTTGTATATGAAGATAAATCCTCCTCTCATTGATTTTGTTGTCATATGTTCTATATTGGTGGCACCAATATTGTATTTATTACTATGCTAGGCTTAATAAGAGTTTCTCCTAGACTAATGCGCTAATTCATTTGTAAATGAAGATAACTCCTCCTCTCATTCAATTTGTTGTCATATGTTCTATATTGGTGGCTCCAATATTGTATTTATTTCTATTCTAGGATTAATAAGGAGTTTCTCCTAGACTAATGCGCTAATTCATTTGTAAATGAAGATAACTCCTCCTCCCATTGATTTTGTTGTCATATGTTCTATAGTGGTGGCGCCAATTTTGTATTTATTTCTATGCTAGTCTTAATCATGAGTTTCTCCTAGACTAATGCGCTAATTCATTTGTAAATAAAGATAACTCTTCCTGCCATTGATTTTGTTGTCATATGTTCTATATTGGTGGCACCAATATTGTATTTATTTCTATGCTAGGCTTAATAAGGAGTTTCTCCTAGACTAATGCGCTAATTCATTTGTAAATGAAGATAACTCCTCCTCCCATTGATTTTGTTGTCATATATTCTATAGTGGTGGCGCCAATATTGTATTTATTTCTATGCTAGTCTTAATCATGAGTTTCTCCTAGACTAATGCGCTAATTCATTTGTAAATGAAGATAACTCTTCCTCCCATTGATCTTGTTGTCATATGTTCTATATTGGTGGCTCCAATATTGTATTTATTTCTATGCTAGGCTTAACAAGGAGTCTCTCCTAGACTAATGCGCTAATTCATTTGTAAATGAAGATAACTCCTCCCATTGATTTTGTTGTCATATGTTCTATATTGGTGGCTCCAATATTGTATTTATTTCTATGCTAAACTTAATAAGGAGTTTCTCCTAGACTAATGCGCTAATTCATTTGTAAATGAAGATAACTCCTCCTCCCATTGATTTTGTTGTCATATGTTCTATTTTGGTGGCTCCAATATTGTATTTATTACTATGCTAGGCTTAATAAGAGTTTCTCCTAGACTAATGCGCTAATTCATTTGTAAATGAAGATAACTCCTCCTCTCATTCATTTTGTTGTCATATGTTCTATATTGGTGGCTCCAATATTGTATTTATTTCTATGCTAGGCTTAATAAGGAGTTTCTCCTAGACTAATGCGCTTATTCATTTGTAAATGAAGATAACTCCTCCTCCCATTGATTTTGTTGTCATATGTTCTATATTAGCGGCTCCAATATTGTATTTATTTCTGTGCTAGGCTCAATAAGGAGTTTCTCCTAGACTAATGCCCTAATTCATTTGGAAATGAAGATAACTCCTCCTCCCATTGATTTTGTTGTCGTATGTTCTATTTTGGTGGCTCCAATATTGTATTTAATCCTATGCTAGGCTTAACAAGGAGTCTCTCCTAGACTAATGCGCTAATTCATTTGTAAATGAAGATAACTCCTCCCATTGATTTTGTTGTCATATGTTCTATATTGGTGGCTCCAATATTGTATTTATTTCTATGCTAAACTTAATAAGGAGTTTCTCCTAGACTAATGCGCTAATTCATTTGTAAATGAAGATAACTCCTCCTCCCATTGATTTTGTTGTCATATGTTCTATAGTGGTGGCGCCAATATTGTATTTATTTCTATGCTTTTCTTAATCATGAGTTTCTCTTAGACTAATGCGCTAATTCATTTGTAAGTGAAGATAACTCCTCCTCCCATTGATTTTGTTGTCATATGTTCTATATTAGCGGCTCCAATATTGTATTTATTTCTGTGCTAGGCTTAATAAGGAGTTTCTCGTAGACTAATGCGCTAATTCATTTGTAAATGAAGAATACTCCTCCTCCCATTGATTTTGTTGTCATATGTTCTATAGTGGTGGCGCCAATATTGTATTTATTTCTATGCTAGTCTTAATCATGAGTTTCTCCTAGACTAATGCGCTAATTCATTTGTAAATGAAGATAACTCCTCCTCCCATTGATTTTATTGTCATATGTTCTATATTGGTGGCACCAATATTGTATTTATTTCTATGCTAGGCTTAATAAGGAGTTTCTCTTAGACTAATGCGCTAATTCATTTGTAAATGAAGATAACGCCTCCTCCGATTGATTTTGTTGTCATATGTTCTATAATGGTGGCTCCAATATTGTATTTATTTCTATGCTAGGCTTAACAAGGAGTCTCTCCTAGACTAATGCGCTAATACATTTGTAAATGAAGATAACTCCTCCCATTGATTTTGTTGTCATATGTTCTATATTGGTGGCTCCAATATTGTATTTATTTCTATGCTAAACTTAATAAGGAGTTTCTCCTAGACTAATGCGCTAATTCATTTGTAAATGAAGATAACTCCTCCTCCCATTGATTTTGTTGTCATATGTTCTATAGTGGTGGCGCCAATATTGTATTTATTTCTATGCTTTTCTTAATCATGAGTTTCTCTTAGACTAATGCACTAATTCATTTGTAAATAAAGATAACTCTTCCTCCCATTGATTTTATTGTCATATGTTCTATATTGGTGGCACCAATATTGTATTTATTTCTATGCTAGGCTTAATAAGGAGTTTCTCTTAGACTAATGCGCTAATTCATTTGTAAATGAAGATAACTCCTCCTCCCATTGATTTTGTTGTCATATGTTCTATTTTGGTGGCACCAATATTGTATTTATTACTATGCTAGGCTTAATAAGTGTTTCTCCCTGAACAATGCGCTAATTCATTTGTAAATGAAGATAACTCCTCCTCTCATTCATTTTGTTGTCATATGTTCTATATTGGTGGCTCCAATATTGTATTTATTTCTATGCTAGGCTTAATAAGGAGTTTCTCCTAGACTAATGCGCTAATTCATTTGTATATGAAGATAACTCCTCCTCCCATTGATTTTGTTGTCATATGTTCTATATTGGTGGCTCCAATATTGTATTTATTTCTATGCTAGGCTTAATAAGGAGTTTCTCCTAGACTAATGCGCTAATACATTTGTAAATGAAGATAACTCCTCCTCCCATTGATTTTTTGTCATATGTTCTATATTAGCGGGTCCAATATTGTATTTATTTCTATGCTAGGCTAAATAAGGAGTTTCTCCTAGACTAATGCGCTAATTCATTTGTAAATGAAGATAACTCCTCCCATTGATTTTGTTGTCATATGTTCTATATTGTTGGCTCCAATATTGTATTTATTTCTATGCTAAACTTAATAAGGAGTTTCTCCTAGACTAATGCGCTAATTCATTTGTAAATGAAGATAACTCCTCCTCCCATTGATTTTGTTGTCATATGTTCTATAGTGGTGGCGCCAATATTGTATGTATTTCTATGCTAGTCTTAATCATGAGTTTCTCCTAGACTAATGCGCTAATTCATTTGTAAATGAAGATAACTCCTCCTCCCATTGATTTTATTGTCATATGTTCTATATTGCTGGCACCAATATTGTATTTATTTCTATGCTAGGCTTAATAAGGAGTTTCTCCTAGACTAATGCGCTTATTCATTTGTAAATGAAGATAACTCCTCCTCCCATTGATTTTGTTGTCATATGTTCTATATTAGCGGCTCCAATATTGTATTTATTTCTGTGCTAGGCTCAATAAGGAGTTTCTCCTAGACTAATGCCCTAATTCATTTGGAAATGAAGATAACTCCTCCTCCCATTGATTTTGTTGTCGTATGTTCTATTTTGGTGGCTCCAATATTGTATTTATTTCTATGCTAGGCTTAACAAGGAGTCTCTCCTAGACTAATGCGATAATTCATTTGTAAATGAAGATAACTCCTCCCATTGATTTTGTTGTCATATGTTCTATATTGGTGGCTCCAATATTGTATTTATTTCTATGCTAAACTTAATAAGGAGTTTCTCCTAGACTAATGCGCTAATTCATTTGTAAATGAAGATAACTCCTCCTCCCATTGATTTTGTTGTCATATGTTCTATAGTGGTGGCGCCAATATTGTATTTATTTCTATGCTTTTCTTAATCATGAGTTTCTCTTAGACTAATGCGCTAATTCATTTGTAAATGAAGATAACTCCTCCTCCCATTGATTTTGTTGTCATATGTTCTATATTAGCGGCTCCAATATTGTATTTATTTCTGTGCTAGTCTTAATAAGGAGTTTCTCGTAGACTAATGCGCTAATTCATTTGTAAATGAAGATAACTCCTCCTCCCATTGATTTTGTTGTCATATGTTCTATAGTGGTGGCGCCAATATTGTATTTATTTCTATGCTAGACTTAATCATGAGTTTCTCCTAGACTAATGCGCTAATTCATTTGTAAATGAAGATAACTCCTCCTCCCATTGATTTTATTGTCATATGTTCTATATTGGTGGCACCAATATTGTATTTATTTCTATGCTAGGCTTTATAAGGAGTTTCTCTTAGACTAATGCGCTAATTCATTTGTAAATGAAGATAACTCCTCCTCCGATTGATTTTGTTGTCATATGTTCTATAATGGTGGCTCCAATATTGTATGTATTTCTATGCTAGGCTTAACAAGGAGTCTCTCCTAGACTAATGCGCTAATTCATTTGTAAATGAAGATAACTCCTCCCATTGATTTTGTTGTCATATGTTCTATATTGGTGGCTCCAATATTGTATTTATTTCTATGCTAAACTTAATAAGGAGTTTCTCCTAGACTAATGCGCTAATTCATTTGTAAATGAAGATAACTCCTCCTCCCATTGATTTTGTTGTCATATGTTCTATAGTGGTGGCGCCAATATTGTATTTATTTCTATGCTTTTCTTAATCATGAGTTTCTCTTAGACTAATGCACTAATTCATTTGTAAATGAAGATAACTCCTCCTCCCATTGATTTTATTGTCATATGTTCTATATTGGTGGCACCAATATTGTATTTATTTCTATGCTA
This sequence comes from Ascarosepion bandense, assembly GCA_037127315.1. Taxonomy (NCBI): domain Eukaryota; kingdom Metazoa; phylum Mollusca; class Cephalopoda; order Sepiida; family Sepiidae; genus Ascarosepion; species Ascarosepion bandense. The sequence continues at coordinate 10,219 of JBBBDQ010025095.1, forward strand.
GGCTTAATAAGGAGTTTCTCTTAGACTAATGCGCTAATTCATTTGTAAATGAAGATAACTCCTCCTCCCATTGATTTTGTTGTCATATGTTCTATTTTGGTGGCACCAATATTGTATTTATTACTATGCTAGGCTTAATAAGTGTTTCTCCCAGAACAATGCGCTAATTCATTTGTAAATGAAGATAACTCCTCCTCTCATTCATTTTGTTGTCATATGTTCTATATTGGTGGCTCCAATATTGTATTTATTTCTATGCTAGGCTTAATAAGGAGTTTCTCCTAGACTAATGCGCTAATTCATTTGTAAATGTAGATAACTCCTCCTCAAATTGATTTTGTTGTCATATGTTCTATAATGGTGGCTCCAATATTGTATTTATTTCTATGCTAAACTTAATAAGGTGTTTCTCCTAGACTAATGCGCTAATTCATTTGTAAATGAAGATAACTCCTCCTCCCATTGATTTTTTTGTCATATGTTCTATAGTGGTGGCGCCAATATTGTATTTATTTCTATGCTAGTCTTAATCATGAGTTTCTCCTAGACTAATGCGCTAATTCATTTGTAAATGAAGATAACTCCTCCTCCCATTGATTTTATTGTCATATGTTCTATATTGGTGGCTCCAATATTGTATTTATTTCTATGCTAAACTTAATAAGGAGTTTCTCCTAGACTAATGCGCTAATTCATTTGTAAATGAAGATAACTCCTCCTCCCATTGATTTTGTTGTCATATGTTCTATAGTGGTGGCGCCAATATTGTATTTATTTCTATGCTAGTCTTAATCATGAGTTTCTCCTAGACTAATGCGCTAATTCATTTGTAAATGAAGATAACTCCTCCTCCCATTGATTTTATTGTCATATGTTCTATATTGGTGGCACCAATATTGTATTTATTTCTATGCTAGGCTTAATAAGGAGTTTCTCCTAGACTAATGCGCTAATTCATTTGTAAATGAAGATAACTCCTCCTCCCATTGATTTTGTTGTCATATGTTCTATTTTGGTGGCTCCAATATTGTATTTATTACTATGATAGGCTTAATAATAGTTTCTCCTAGACTAATGCGCTAATTCATTTGTAAATGAAGATAACTCCTCCTCTCATTCATTTTGTTGTCATATGTTCTATATTGGTGGCTCCAATATTGTATTTATTTCTATGCTAGGCTTAATAAGGAGTTTCTCCTAGACTAATGCGCTAATTCATTTGTATATGAAGATAACTCCTCCTCTCATTGATTTTGTTGTCATATGTTCTATATTGGTGGCTCCAATATTGTATTTATTTCTATGCTAGGCTTAATAAGGAGTTTCTCCTAGACTAATGCGCTAATTCATTTGTAAATGAAGATAACTCCTCCTCCCATTGATTTTTTGTCATATGTTCTATATTAGCGGCTCCAATATTGTATTTATTTCTATGCTAGGCTAAATAAGGAGTTTCTCCTAGACTAATGCGCTAATTCATTTGTAAATGAAGATAACTCCTCCTCCCATTGATTTTGTTGTCATATGTTCTATAGTGGTGGCGCCAATATTGTATTTATTTCTATGCTAGTCTTAATCATGAGTTTCTCCTAGACTAATGCGCTAATTCATTTGTAAATGAAGATAACTCCTCCTCTCATTCATTTTGTTGTCATATGTTCTATATTGGTGGCTCCAATATTGTATTTATTTCTATGCTAGGCTTAATAAGGAGTTTCTCCTAGACTAATGCGCTAATTCATTTGTAAATGTAGATAACTCCTCCTCAAATTGATTTTGTTGTCATATGTTCTATAATGGTGGCTCCAATATTGTATTTATTTCTATGCTAAACTTAATAAGGTGTTTCTCCTAGACTAATGCGCTAATTCATTTGTAAATGAAGATAACTCCTCCTCCCATTGATTTTTTTGTCATATGTTCTATAGTGGTGGCGCCAATATTGTATTTATTTCTATGCTAGTCTTAATCATGAGTTTCTCCTAGACTAATGCGCTAATTCATTTGTAAATGAAGATAACTCCTCCTCCCATTGATTTTATTGTCATATGTTCTATATTGGTGGCTCCAATATTGTATTTATTTCTATGCTAAACTTAATAAGGAGTTTCTCCTAGACTAATGCGCTAATTCATTTGTAAATGAAGATAACTCCTCCTCCCATTGATTTTGTTGTCATATGTTCTATAGTGGTGGCGCCAATATTGTATTTATTTCTATGCTAGTCTTAATCATGAGTTTCTCCTAGACTAATGCGCTAATTCATTTGTAAATGAAGATAACTCCTCCTCCCATTGATTTTATTGTCATATGTTCTATATT
>JBBBDQ010025096.1:0-26219 GCA_037127315.1 Ascarosepion bandense
GGTGGCACCAATATTGTATTTATTTCTATGCTAGGCTTAATAAGGAGTTTCTCCTAGACTAATGCGCTAATTCATTTGTAAATGAAGATAACTCCTCCTCCCATTGATTTTGTTGTCATATGTTCTATTTTGGTGGCTCCAATATTGTATTTATTACTATGATAGGCTTAATAATAGTTTCTCCTAGACTAATGCGCTAATTCATTTGTAAATGAAGATAACTGCTCCTCTCATTCATTTTGTTGTCATATGTTCTATATTGGTGGCTCCAATATTGTATTTATTTCTATGCTAGGCTTAATAAGGAGTTTCTCCTAGACTAATGCGCTAATTCATTTGTATATGAAGATAACTCCTCCTCTCATTGATTTTGTTGTCATATGTTCTATATTGGTGGCTCCAATATTGTATTTATTTCTATGCTAGGCTTAATAAGGAGTTTCTCCTAGACTAATGCGCTAATTCATTTGTAAATGAAGATAACTCCTCCTCCCATTGATTTTTTGTCATATGTTCTATATTAGCGGCTCCAATATTGTATTTATTTCTATGCTAGGCTAAATAAGGAGTTTCTCCTAGACTAATGCGCTAATTCATTTGTAAATGAAGATAACTCCTCCTCCCATTGATTTTGTTGTCATATGTTCTATAGTGGTGGCGCCAATATTGTATTTATTTCTATGCTAGTCTTAATCATGAGTTTCTCCTAGACTAATGCGCTAATTCATTTGTAAATGAAGATAACTCCTCCTCCAATTGATTTTATTGTCATATGTTCTATATTGGTGGCTCCAATATTGTATTTATTTTTATGCTAGGCTTAATAAGGAGTTTTTCCTAGACTAATCCGCTAATTCATTTGTAAATGAAGATAACTCCTCCTCCCATTGATTTTGTTGTCATATGTTCTATTTTGGTGGCTCCAATATTGTATTTATTACTATGCTAGGCTTAATAAGGAGTTTCTCCTAGTCTAATGCGCTAATTCATTTGTAAATGAAGATAACTCCTCCTCTCATTCATTTTGTTGTCATATGTTCTATATTGGTGGCTCCAATATTGTATTTATTTCTATGCTAGGCTAAATAAGGAGTTTCTCTTAGACTAATGCGCTAATTCATTTGTAAATGAAGATAACTCCTCCCATTGATTTTGTTGTCATATGTTCTATATTGGTGGCTCCAATATTGTATTTATTTCTATGCTAAACTTAATAAGGAGTTTCTCCTAGACTAATGCGCTAATTCATTTGTAAATGAAGATAAATCCTCCTCCCATTGATTTTGTTGTCATATGTTCTATAGTGGTGGCGCCAATATTGTATTTATTTCTATGCTAGTCTTAATCATGAGTTTCTCCTAGACTAATGCGCTAATTCATTTGTAAATGAAGATAACTCCTCCTCCCATTGATTTTATTGTCATATGTTCTATATAGGTGGCACCAATATTGTATTTATTTCTATGCTAGGCTTAATAAGGAGTTTCTCCTAGACTAATGCGCTTATTCATTTGTAAATGAAGATAACTCCTCCTCCCATTGATTTTGTTGTCATATGTTCTATATTAGCGGCTCCAATATTGTATTTATTTCTGTGCTAGGCTTAATAAGGAGTTTCTCCTAGACTAATGCCCTAATTCATTTGGAAATGAAGATAACTCCTCCTCCCATTGATTTTGTTGTCGTATGTTCTATTTTGGTGGCTCCAATATTGTATTTATTTCTATGCTAGGCTTAATTAGAGTTTCTCCTAGACTCATGCGCTAAATCATTTGTCAATGAAGATAACTCCTCCTCCCATTTATTTTGTTGTCATATGTTCTATATTGGTGGCTCCAATATTGTATTTATTTCTATGCTAGGCTTAACAAGGAGTCTCTCCTAGACTAATGCGCTAATTCATTTGTAAATGAAGATAACTCCTCCCATTGATTTTGTTGTCATATGTTCTATATTGGTGGCTCCAATATTGTATTTATTTCTATGCTAGGCTTAATAAGGAGTTTCTCCTAGACTAATGCGCTAATTCATTTGTAAATGAAGATAACTCCTCCTCCGATTGATTTTGTTGTCATATGTTCTATAGTGGTGGCGCCAATATTGTATTTATTTCTATGCTAGTCTTAATCATGAGTTTCTCCTAGACTAATGCGCTAATTCATTTGTAAATGAAGATAACTCCTCCTCCCATTGATTTTGTTGTCATATGTTCTACAGTGGTGGCGCCAATATTGTATTTATTTCTATGCTAGTCTTAATCATGAGTTTCTCCTAGACTAATGCGCTAATTCATTTGTAAATGAAGATAACTCCTCCTCCCATTGATTTTATTGTCATATGTTCTATATTAGCGGCTCCAACATTGTATTTATTTCTATGCTAGGCTTAATAAGGAGTTTCTCCTAGACTAATGCGCTAATACATTTGTAAATGAAGATAACTCCTCCTCCGATTGATTTTGTTGTCATATGTTCTATAGTGGTGGCGCCAATATTGTATTTATTTCTATGCTTTTCTTAATCATGAGGTTCTCTTAGACTAATGCACTAATTCATTTGTAAATGAAGATAACTCCTCCTCCCATTGATTTTATTGTCATATGTTCTATATTGGTGGCACCAATATTGTATTTATTTCTATGCTAGGCTTAATAAGGAGTTTCTCTTAGACTAATGCCCTAATTCATTTGGAAATGAAGATAACTCCTCCTCCCATTGATTTTGTTGTCGTATGTTCTATTTTGGTGGCTCCAATATTGTATTTATTTCTATGCTAGGCTTAATAAGAGTTTCTCCTAGACTCATGCGCTAAATCATTTGTCAATGAAGATAACTCCTCCTCCCATTTATTTTGTTGTCATATGTTCTATATTGGTGGCTCCAATATTGTATTTATTTCTATGCTAGGCTTAACAAGGAGTCTCTCCTAGACTAATGCGCTAATTCATTTGTAAATGAAGATAACTCCTCCCATTGATTTTGTTGTCATATGTTCTATATTGGTGGCTCCAATATGTATTTATTTCTATGCTAGGCTTAATAAGGAGTTTCTCCTAGACTAATGCGTTATTCATTTGTAAATGAAGATAACTCCTCCTCCGATTGATTTTGTTGTCATATGTTCTATAGTGGTAGCGCCAATATTGTATTTATTTCTATGCTAGTCTTAATTATGAGTTTCTCCTAGACTAATGCGCTAAATCATTTGTAAATGAAGATAACTCCTCCTCCCATTGATTTTATTGTCATATTTTCTATATTGGTGGCACCAATATTGTATTTATTTCTATGCTAGGCTTAATAAGGAGTTTCTCCTAGACTAATGCGCGAATTCATTTGTAAATGAAGATAACTCCTCCTCCCATTGATTTTGTTGTCATATGTCTATTTTGGTGGCTCCAATATTGTATTTATTACTATGCTAGGCTTAATAAGAGTTTCTCCTAGACTAATGCGCTAATTCATTTGTAAATGAAGATAACTCCTCCTCTCATTCATTTTGTTGTCATATGTTCTATATTGGTGGCTCCAATATTGTATTTATTCTATGCTAGGCTTAATAAGTAGTTTCTCCTAGACTAATGCGCTAATTCATTTGTATATGAAGATAACTCTTCCTCTCATTGATTTTGTTGTCATATGTTCTATATTGGTGGCTCCAATATTGTATTTATTTCTATGCTAGGCTTAATAAGGAGTTTCTCCTAGACTAATGCGCTAATTCATTTGTAAATGAAGATAACTCCTCCTCCCATTGATTTTGTTGTCATATGTTCTACAGTGGTGGCGCCAATATTGTATTTATTTCTATGCTAGTCTTAATCATGAGTTTCTCCTAGACTAATGCGCTAATTCATTTGTAAATGAAGATAACTCCTCCTCCCATTGATTTTATTGTCATATGTTCTATATTAGCGGCTCCAACATTGTATTTATTTCTATGCTAGGCTTAATAAGGAGTTTCTCCTAGACTAATGCGCTAATACATTTGTAAATGAAGATAACTCCTCCTCCGATTGATTTTGTTGTCATATGTTCTATAGTGGTGGCGCCAATATTGTATTTATTTCTATGCTTTTCTTAATCATGAGTTTCTCTTAGACTAATGCACTAATTCATTTGTAAATGAAGATAACTCCTCCTCCCATTGATTTTATTGTCATATGTTCTATATTAGCGGCTCCAACATTGTATTTATTTCTATGCTAGGCTTAATAAGGAGTTTCTCTTAGACTAATGCGCTAATTCATTTGTAAATGAAGATAACTCCTCCTCCCATTGATTTTGTTGTCATATGTTCTATTTTGGTGGCACCAATATTGTATTTATTACTATGCTAGGCTTAATAAGTGTTTCTCCCAGAACAATGCGCTAATTCATTTGTAAATGAAGATAACTCCTCCTCTCATTCATTTTGTTGTCATATGTTCTATATTGGTGGCTCCAATATTGTATTTATTTCTATGCTAGGCTTAATAAGGAGTTTCTCCTAGACTAATGCGCTAATTCATTTGTAAATGTAGATAACTCCTCCTCACATTGATTTTGTTGTCATATGTTCTATAATGGTGGCTCCAATATTGTATTTATTTCTATGCTAAACTTAATAAGGAGTTTCTCCTAGACTAATCCGCTAATTCATTTGTAAATGAAGATAACTCCTCCTCCCATTGATTTTGTTGTCATATGTTCTATAGTGGTGGCGCCAATATTGTATTTATTTCTATGCTAGTCTTAATCATGAGTTTCTCCTAGACTAATGCGCTAATTCATTTGTAAATGAAGATAACTCCTCCTCCCATTGATTTTATTGTCATATGTTCTATATTGGTGGCTCCAATATTGTATTTATTTCTATGCTAAACTTAATAAGGAGTTTCTCTTAGACTAATGCGCTAATTCATTTGTAAATGAAGATAACTCCTCCTGCCATTGATTTTGTTCTCATATGTTCTATAGTGGTGGCGCCAATATTGTATTTATTTCTATGCTAGTCTTAATCATGAGTTTCTCCTAGACTAATGCGCTAATTCATTTGTAAATGAAGATAACTCCTCCTCCCATTGATTTTATTGTCATATGTTCTATATTTGTGGCACCAATATTGTATTTATTTCTATGCTAGGCTTAATAAGGAGTTTCTCCTAGACTAATGCGCTAATTCATTTGTAAATGAAGATAACTCCTCCTCCCATTGATTTTGTTGTCATATGTTCTATTTTGGTGGCTCCAATATTGTATTTATTACTATGCTAGGCTTAATAAGAGTTTCTCCTAGACTAATGCGCTAATTCATTTGTAAATGAAGATAACTCCTCCTCTCATTCATTTTGTTGTCATATGTTCTATATTGGTGGCTCCAATATTGTATTTATTTCTATGCTAGGATTAATAAGGAGTTTCTCCTAGACTAATGCGCTAATTCATTTGTATATGAAGATAACTCCTCCTCTCATTGATTTTGTTGTCATATGTTCTATATTGGTGGCTCCAATATTGTATTTATTTCTATGCTAGGCTTAATAAGGAGTTTCTCCTAGACTAATGCGCTAATTCATTTGTAAATGAAGATAACTCCTCCTCCCATTGATTTTTTGTCATATGTTCTATATTAGCGGCTCCAATATTGTATTTATTTCTATGCTAGGCTAAATAAGGAGGTTCTCCTAGACTAATGCGCTAATTCATTTGTAAATGAAGATAACTCCTCCTCCCATTGATTTTGTTGTCATATGTTCTATATTGGTGGCTCCAATATTGTATTTATTTCTATGCTAGGCTTAATAAGGAGTTTCTCCTAGACTAATGCGCTAATTCATTTGGAAATGAAGATAACTCCTCCTCCCATTGATTTTGTTGTCATATGTTCTATATTAGCGGCTCCAATATTGTATTTATTTCTATGCTAGGCTTAATAAGGAGTTTCTCGAAGACTAATGGGCTAATTCATTTGTAAATGAATATAACTCCTCCTCCAATGGATTTTATTGTCATATGTTCTATATTGGTGGCTCCAATATTGTATTTATTTCTATGCTAGGCTTAATAAGGAGTTTCTCCTAGACTAATGCGCTAATTCATTTGTAAATGAAGATAACTCCTCCTCCCATTGATTTTGTTGTCATATGTTCTATATTAGCGGCTCCAACATTGTATTTATTTCTATGCTAGGCTTAATAAGGAGTTTCTCCTAGACTAATGCGCTAATTCATTTGTAAATGAAGATAACTCCTCCTCCCATTGATTTTGTTGTCATATGTTCTATATTGGTGGCTCCAATATTGTATTTATTTCTATGCTAGGCTTAATAAGGAGTTTCTCCTAGACTAATGCGCTAATTCATTTGTAAATGTAGATAACTCCTCCTCACATGGATTTTGTTGTCATATGTTCTATAATGGTGGCTCCAATATTGTATTTATTTCTATGCTAAACTTAATAAGGAGTTTCTCCTAGACTAATGCGCTAATTCATTTGTAAATGAAGATAACTCCTCCTCCCATTGATTTTGTTGTCATATGTTCTATAGTGGTGGCGCCAATATTGTATTTATTTCTATGCTAGTCTTAATCATGAGTTTCTCCTAGACTAATGCGCTAATTCATTTGTAAATGAAGATAACTCCTCCTCCCATTGATTTTATTGTCATATGTTCTATATTGGTGGCTCCAATATTGTATTTATTTCTATGCTAAACTTAATAAGGAGTTTCTCTTAGACTAATGCGCTAATTCATTTGTAAATGAAGATAACTCCTCCTGCCATTGATTTTGTTCTCATATGTTCTATAGTGGTGGCGCCAATATTGTATTTATTTCTATGCTAGTCTTAATCATGAGTTTCTCCTAGACTAATGCGCTAATTCATTTGTAAATGAAGATAACTCCTCCTCCCATTGATTTTATTGTCATATGTTCTATATTTGTGGCACCAATATTGTATTTATTTCTATGCTAGGCTTAATAATGAGTTTCTCCTAGACTAATGCGCTAATTCATTTGTAAATGAAGATAACTCCTCCTCCCATTGATTTTGTTGTCATATGTTCTATTTTGGTGGCTCCAATATTGTATTTATTACTATGCTAGGCTTAATAAGAGTTTCTCCTAGACTAATGCGCTAATTCATTTGTAAATGAAGATAACTCCTCCTCTCATTCATTTTGTTGTCATATGTTCTATATTGGTGGCTCCAATATTGTATTTATTTCTATGCTAGGAATAATAAGGAGTTTCTCCTAGACTAATGCGCTAATTCATTTGTATATGAAGATAACTCCTCCTCTCATTGATTTTGTTGTCATATGTTCTATATTGGTGGCTCCAATATTGTATTTATTTCTATGCTAGGCTTAATAAGGAGTTTCTCCTAGACTAATGCGCTAATTCATTTGTAAATGAAGATAACTCCTCCTCCCATTGATTTTTTGTCATATGTTCTATATTAGCGGCTCCAATATTGTATTTATTTCTATGCTAGGCTAAATAAGGAGGTTCTCCTAGACTAATGCGCTAATTCATTTGTAAATGAAGATAACTCCTCCTCCCATTGATTTTGTTGTCATATGTTCTATATTGGTGGCTCCAATATTGTATTTATTTCTATGCTAGGCTTAATAAGGAGTTTCTCCTAGACTAATGCGCTAATTCATTTGGAAATGAAGATAACTCCTCCTCCCATTGATTTCGTTGTCATATGTTCTATATTAGCGGCTCCAATATTGTATTTATTTCTATGCTAGGCTTAGTAAGGAGTTTCTCGAAGACTAATGGGCTAATTCATTTGTAAATGAATATAACTCCTCCTCCAATGGATTTTATTGTCATATGTTCTATATTGGTGGCTCCAATATTGTATTTATTTCTATGCTAGGCTTAATAAGGAGTTTCTCCTAGACTAATGCGCTAATTCATTTGTAAATGAAGATAACTCCTCCTCCCATTGATTTTGTTGTCGTATGTTCTATATTAGCGGCTCCAACATTGTATTTATTTCTATGCTATTCTTAATAAGGAGTTTCTCCTAGACTAATGCGCTAATTCATTTGTAAATGAAGATAACTCCTCCTCCCATTGATTTTGTTGTCATATGTTCTATATTGGTGGCTCCAATATTGTATTTATTTCTATGCTAGGCTTAATAAGGAGTTTCTCCTAGACTAATGCGCTAATTCATTTGTAAATGAAGATAACTCATCCTCCCATTGATTTTTTGTCATATGTTCTATATTAGCGGCTCCAATATTGTATTTATTTCTATGCTAGGCTTAATAAGGAGTTTCTCCTAGACTAATGCGCTAATTCATTTGTAAATGAAGATAAATCCTCCTCCCATTGATTTTTTTGTCATATGTTCTATATTAGCGGCTCCAACATTGTATTTATTCCTATGCTACGCTTAATAAGGAGTTTCTCCTAGACTAATGCGCTAATTCATTTGTTAATGAAGATAACTCCTCCTCCCATTGATTTTGTTGTCATATGTTCTATATTGGTGGCTCCAATATTGGATTTATTTCTATGCTAGGCTTAATAAGGAGGTTCTCCTAGACTAATGCGCTAATTCATTTGTAAATGAAAATAACTCCTCCTCCCATTGATTTTGTTGTCATATATTCTATATTGGTGGCACCAATATTGTATTTATTTCTATGCTAGTCTGAATAAGGCGTTTCTCCTAGACTAATGCGCTTATACATTTGTAAATGAAGATAAATCCTCCTCTCATTGATTTTGTTGTCATATGTTCTATATTGGTGGATCCAATATTGTATTTATTTCTATGCTAGGCTTAATACGGAGTTTCTCCTAGACTAACGCGCTAATTCATTTGTAAATGAAGATAACTCTTACTCCCATTGATTTTGTTGTCATATGTTCTATATTGGTGGCTCCAATATTGTATTTATTTCTATGCTAGGCTTAATAAAGAGTTTATTCTAGACTAATTCGCTAATTCATTTGTAAATGAAGATAACTCCTCCTCCCATTGATTTTGTTGTCATATGTTCTATATTGGTGGCTCCAATATTGTATTTATTTCTATGCTAGGCTTAATAAGGAGTTTCTCCTAGACTAATGCGCTAATTCATTTGTAAATGAAGATAACTCCTCCTCCCATTGATTTTGTTGTCATATGTTCTATATTGGTGGCTCCAATATTGTATTTATTTCTATGCTAGGCTTAATAAGGAGTTTCTCCTAGACTAATGCGCTAATTCATTTGTAAATGAAGATACCTCATCCTCCCAATGATTTTTTGTCATATGTTCTATATTGGTGGCTCCAATATTGTATTTATTTCTATGCTAGGCTTAATAAGGAGGTTCTCCTAGACTAATGCGCTAATTCATTTGTAAATGAAGATAACTCCTCCTCCCATTGATTTTGTTGTCATATGTTCTATATTAGCGGCTCCAATATTTTATTTATTTCTATGCTAGGCTTAATAAGGAGTTTCTCCTAGACTAATGCGCTAATTCATTTGTAAATGAAGATAACTCCTCCTCCCATTGATTTTGTTGTCATATGTTCTATATTAGCGGCTCCAATATTGTATTTATTTCTATGCTAGGCTTAATAAGGAGTTTCTCGAAGACTAATGTGCTAATTCATTTGTAAATGAAGATAACTCCTCCTCCAATTGATTCTATTGTCATATGTTCTATATTGGTGGCTCCAATATTGGATTTATTTCTATGCTAGACTTAATAAGGAGGTTCTCCTAGACTAATGCGCTAATTCATTTGTAAATGAAAATAACTCCTCCTCCCATTGATTTTGTTGTCATATATTCTATATTGGTGGCACCAATATTGTATTTATTTCTATGCTAGGCTTAATAAGGAGTTTCTCCTAGACTAATGCGCTAATTCATTTGTAAATGAAGATAACTCATCCTCCCATTGATTTTTTGTCATATGTTCTATATTGGTTGCTCCAATATTGTATTTTATTTCTATGCTAGGCTTAATAAGGAGTTTCTCCTAGACTAATGCGCTAATTCATTTGTAAATGAAGATAAATCCTCCTCCCATTGATTTTGTTGTCATATGTTCTATATTAGCGGCTCCAACATTGTATTTATTCCTATGCTACGCTTAATAAGGAGTTTCTCCTAGACTAATGCGCTAATTCATTTGTAAATGAAGATAACTCCTCCTCCCATTGATTTTGTTGTCATATGTTCTATATTGGTGGCTCCAATACTGTATTTATGTCTATGCTAGGCTTAATAAGGAGGTTCTCCTAGACTAATGCGCTAATTCATTTGTAAATGAAGATAACTCCTCCTCCCATTGATTTTGTTGTCATATGTTCTATATTGGTGGCTCCAATATTGGATTTATTTCTATGCTAGGCTTAATAAGGAGGTTCTCCTAGACTAATGCGCTAATTCATTTGTAAATGAAAATAACTCCTCCTCCCATTGATTTTGTTGTCATATATTCTATATTGGTGGCACCAATATTGTATTTATTTCTATGCTAGTTTGAATAAGGCGTTTCTCCTAGACTAATGCGCTTATACATTTGTAAATGAAGATAAATCCTCCTCTCATTGATTTTGTTGTCATATGTTCTATATTGGTGGAACCAATATTGTATTTATTTCTATGCTAGGCTTAATACGGAGTTTCTCCTAGACTAATGCGCTAATTCATTTGTAAATGAAGATAACTCTTACTCCCATTGATTTTGTTGTCATATGTTCTATATTGGTGGCTCCAATATTGTATTTATTTCTATGCTAGGCTTAATAAAGAGATTATCCTAGACTAATGCGCTAATTCATTTGTAAATGAAGATAACTCCTCCTCCCATTGATTTTGTTGTCATATGTTCTATATTGGTGGCTCCAATATTGTATTTATTTCTATGCTAGGCTTAATAAGGAGGTTCTCCTAGACTAATGCGCTAATTCATTTGTAAATGAAGATAACTCTTACTCCCATTGATTTTGTTGTCATATGTTTATATTGGTGGCTCCAATATTGTATTTATTTCTATGCTAGGCTTAATAAAGAGTTTATCCTAGACTAATGCGCTAATTCATTTGTAAATGAAGATAACTCCTCCTCCCATTGATTTTGTTGTCATATGTTCTATATTGGTGGCTCCAATATTGTATTTATTTCTATGCTAGGCTTAATAAGGAGTTTCTCCTAGACTAATGCGCTAATTCATTTGTAAATGAAGATAACTCCTCCTCCCATTGATTTTGTTGTCATATGTTCTATATTGGTGTCTCCAATATTGTATTTATTTCTATGCTAGTCTGAATATGGTGTTTCTCCTAGACTAATGCGCTAATACATTTGTAAATGAAGATAAATCCTCCTCTCATTGATTTTCTTGTCATATGTTCTATATTAGCGGCTCCAACATTGTATTTATTTCTATGCTAGGCTTAATAAGGAGTTTCTCTTAGACTAATGCGCTAATTCATTTGTAAATGAAGATAACTCCTCCTCCCATTGATTTTTTTGTCATATGTTCTATATTGGTGGCTCCAATATTGTATTTATTTCTATGCTAGGCTTAATAAGGAGTTTCTCCTAGACTAATGCGCTAATTCATTTGTAAATGAAGATAACTCCTCCTCCCATTGATTTTGTTGTCATATGTTCTATATTGGTGTCTCCAATATTGTATTTATTTCTATGCTAGTCTGAATAAGGTGTTTCTCCTAGACTAATGCGCTAATACATTTGTAAATGAAGATAAATCCTCCTCTCATTGATTTTGTTGTCATATGTTCTATATTGGTGGCTCCAATATTGTATTTATTTCTATGCTAGGCTTAATAAGAATTTCTCCTAGACTAATGCGCTAATTCATTTGTAAATGAAGATAACTCCTCCTCCCATTGATTTTGTTGTCATATGTTCTATATTGGTGGCTCCAATATTGTATTTATTTCTATGCTAGGCTTAATAAGGAGTTTCTCCTAGACTAATGCGCTAATTCATTTGTAAATGAAGATAACTCCTCCTCCCATTGATTTTGTTGTCATATGTTCTATATTGGTGGCTCCAATATTGTATTTATTTCTATGCTAGGCTTAATAAGGAGTTTCTCCTAGACTAATGCGCTAATTCATTTGTAAATGAAGATAACTCCTCCTCCCATTGATTTTGTTGTCATATGTTCTATATTGGTGTCTCCAATATTGTATTTATTTCTATGCTAGTCTGAATAAGGAGTTTCTCCTAGACTAATGCGCTAATTCATTTGTAAATGAAAATAACTCCTCCTCCCATTGATTTTGTTGTCATATATTCTATATTGGTGGCACCAATATTGTATTTATTTCTATGCTAGTTTGAATAAGGCGTTTCTCCTAGACTAATGCGCTTATAAATTTGTAAATGAAGATAAATCCTCCTCTCATTGATTTTGTTGTCATATGTTCTATATTGGTGGCTCCAATATTGTATTTATTTTTATGCTAGGCTTAATAAGGAGGTTCTCCTAGACTAATGCGCTAATTCATTTGTAAATGAAGATAACTCCTCCTCCCATTGATTTTGTTGTCATATGTTCTATATTGGTGGCTCCAATATTGTATTTATTTCTATGCTGGTCTTAATAAGGTGGTTCTCCTAGACTAATGCGCTAATTCATTTGTAAATGAAGATAACTCCTCCTCCCATTGATTTTGTTGTCATATGTTCTATATTAGCGGCTCCAACATTGTATTTATTTCTATGCTAGGCTTAATATGGAGTTTCTCTTAGACTAATGCGCTAATTCATTTGTAAATGAAGATAACTCCTCCTCCCATTGATTTTGTTGTCATATGTTCTATATTGGTGGCTCCAATATTGTATTTATTTCTATGCTAGGCTTAATAAGGAGTTTCTCCTAGACTAATGCGCTAATTCATTTGTAAATGAAGATAACTCCTCCTCCCATTGATTTTGTTGTCATATGTTCTATATTGGTGTCTCCAATATTGTATTTATTTCTATGCTAGTCTGAATATGGTGTTTCTCCTAGACTAATGCGCTAATACATTTGTAAATGAAGATAAATCCTCCTCTCATTGATTTTGTTGTCATATGTTCTATATTAGCGGCTCCAACATTGTATTTATTTCTATGCTAGGCTTAATAAGGAGTTTCTCTTAGACTAATGCGCTAATTCATTTGTAAATGAAGATAACTCCTCCTCCCATTGATTTTGTTGTCATATGTTCTATATTGGTGGCTCCAATATTGTATTTATTTCTATGCTAGGCTTAATAAGGAGTTTCTCCTAGACTAATGCGCTAATTCATTTGTAAATGAAGATAACTCCTCCTCCCATTGATTTTGTTGTCATATGTTCTATATTGGTGTCTCCAATATTGTATTTATTTCTATGCTAGTCTGAATAAGGTGTTTCTCCTAGACTAATGCGCTAATACATTTGTAAATGAAGATAACTCCTCCTCTCATTGATTTTGTTGTCATATGTTCTATATTGGTTTCTCCAATATTGTATTTGTTTCTATGCTAGTCTGAATAAGGTGTTTCTCCTAGACTAATGCGCTAATACAGTTGTAAATGAAGATAAATCCTCGTCTCATTGATTTTGTTGTCATATGTTCTATATTGGTGGATCCAATATTGTATTTATTTCTATGCTAGGCTTAATAAGGAGTTTCTCCTAGACTAATGCGGTAATTCATTTGTAAATGAAGATAACTCTACCTCCCTTTGATTTTCTTGTCATATGTTCTATATTGGTGGCTCCAATATTGTATTTATTTCTATGCTAGGCTTAATAAGGAGTTTCTCCAAGACTAATGCGCTAATTCATTTGTAAATGAAGATAACTCCTCCTCCCATTGATTTTGTTGTCATATGTTCTATATTGGTGTCTCCAATATTGTATTTATTTCTATGCTAGTCTGAATAAGGTGTTTCTCATAGACTAATGCGCTAATACATTTGTAAATGAAGATAAATACTCCTCTCATTGATTTTGTTGTCATATGTTCTATATTGGTGGCTCCAATATTGTATTTATTTCTATGCTAGGCTTAATAAGGAGTTTCTCCTAGACTAATGCGCTAATTCATTTGTAAATGAAGATAACTCCTCCTCCCATTGATTTTGTTGTCATATGTTCTATATTGGTGGCTCCAATATTGTATTTATTTCTATACTAGGCTTAATAAGGAGTTTCTCTTAGACTAATGCGCTAATTCATTTGTAAATGAAGATAACTCCTCCTCCCATTGATTTTGTTGTCATATGTTCTATATTGGTGTCTCCAATATTGTATTTATTTCTATGCTAGGCTTAATAAGGTGTTTCTCCTAGTCTAATGCGCTAATTCATTTGTAAATGAAGATAACTCCTCCTCCCATTGATTTTGTTGTCATATGTTCTATATTGGTGGCTCCAATATTGTATTTATTTCTATGCTAGGCTTAATAAGGAGTTTCTCCTAGACTAATGCGGTAATTCATTTGTAAATGAAGATAATTCTTCCTCCCATTGATTTTGTTGTCATATGTTCTATATTGGTGGCTCCAATATTGTATTTATTTCTATGCTAGGCTTAATAAGGAGGTTCTCCTAGACTAATGCGCTAATTCATTTGTAAATGAAGATAATTCCTCCTCCCATTGATTTTGTTGTCATATGTTCTATATTAGCGGCTCCAACATTGTATTTATTTCTATGCCAAGCTTAATAAGGAGTTTCTCTTAGACTAATGCGCTAATTCATTTGTAAATGAAGATAACTCCTCCTCCCATTGATTTTGTTGTCATATGTTCTATATTGGTGTCTCCAATATTGTATTTATTTCTATGCTAGTCTGAATAAGGTGTTTCTCCTAGACTAATGCGCTAATACAGTTGTAAATGAAGATAAATCCTCCTCTCATTGATTTTGTTGTCATATGTTCTATATTGGTGGATCCAATATTGTATTTATTTCTATGCTAGGCTTAATAAGGAGTTTCTCCTAGACTAATGCGGTAATTCATTTGTAAATGAAGATAACTCTTCCTCCCATTGATTTTGTTGTCATATGTTCTATATTGGTGGCTCCAATATTGTATTTATTTCCATGCTAGGCTTAATAAGGAGTTTCTCCTAGACTAATGCGCTAATTCATTTGTAAATGAAGATAACTCCTCCTCCCATTGATTTTGTTGTCATATGTTCTATATTCGTGTCTCCAATATTGTATTTATTTCTATGCTAGTCTGAATAAGGTGTTTGTCATAGACTAATGCGCTAATACATTTGTAAATGAAGATAAATCCTCCTCTCATTGATTTTGTTGTCATATGTTCTATATTGGTGGCTCCAATATTGTATTTATTTCTATGCTAGGCTTAATAAGGAGTTTCTCCTAGACTAATGCGCTAATTCATTTGTAAATGAAGATAACTCCTCCTCCCATTGATTTTGTTGTCATATGTTCTATATTGGTGGCTCCAATATTGTATTTATTTCTATGCTAGGCTTAATAAGGAGTTTCTCCTAGACTAATGCGCTAATTCATTTGTAAATGAAGATAACTCTTCCTCCCATTGATTTTGTTGTCATATGTTCTATATTCGTGGCTCCAATATTGTATTTATTTCTATGCTAGGCTTAATAAGGAGTTTCTCCTAGACTAATGCGCTAATTCATTTGTAAATGAAGATAACTCCTCCTCCCATTGATTTTGTTGTCATATGTTCTATATTGGTGGCTCCAATATTGTATTTATTTCTATGCTAGGCTTAATAAGGAGTTTCTCCTAGACTAATGCGCTAATTCATTTGTAAATGAAGATAACTCTTCCTCCCATTGATTTTGTTGTCATATGTTCTATATTGGTGGCTCCAATATTGTATTTATTTCTATACTAGGCTTAATAAGGAGTTTCTCCTAGACTAATGCGCTAATTCATTTGTAAATGAAGATAATTCCTCCTCCCATTGATTTTGTTGTCATATGTTCTATATTGGTGTCTCCAATATTGTATTTATTTCTATGCTAGTTTGAATATGGTGTTTCTCCTAGACTAATGCGCTAATACATTTGTAAATGAAGATAAATCCTCCTCTCATTGATTTTGTTGTCATATGTTCTATATTAGCGGCTCCAACATTGTATTTATTTCTATGCTAGGCTTAATAAGGAGTTTCTCTTAGACTAATGCGCTAATTCATTTGTAAATGAAGATAACTCCTCCTCCCATTGATTTTGTTGTCATATGTTCTATATTCGTGGCTCCAATATTGTATTTATTTCTATGCTAGGCTTAATAAGGAGTTTCTCCTAGACTAATGCGCTAATTCATTTGTAAATGAAGATAACTCCTCCTCCCATTGATTTTGTTGTCATATGTTCTATATTGGTGTCTCCAATATTGTATTTATTTCTATGCTAGGCTTAATAAGGAGTTTCTCCTAGACTAATGCGCTAATTCATTTGTAAATGAAGATAACCCCTCCTCCCATTGATTTTGTTGTCATATGTTCTATATTGGTGGCTCCAATATTGTATTTATTTCTATGCTAGGCTTAATAAGGAGTTTCTACTAGACTAATGCGGTAATTCATTTGTAAATGAAGATAACTCTTCCTCCCATTGATTTTGTTGTCATATGTTCTATGTTGGTGGCTCCAATATTGTATTTATTTCTATGCTAGGCTTAATAAGGAGGTTCTCCTAGACTAATGCGCTAATTCATTTGTAAATCAAGATAATTCCTCTTCCCATTGATTTTGTTGTCATATGTTCTATATTAGCGGCTCCAACATTGTATTTATTTCTATGCCAAGCTTAATAAGGAGTTTCTCTTAGACTAATGCGCTAATTCATTTGTAAATGAAGATAACTCCTCCTCCCATTGATTTTGTTGTCATATGTTCTATATTGGTGTCTCCAATATTGTATTTATTTCTATGCTAGTCTGAATAAGGTGTTTCTCCTAGACTAATGCGCTAATACAGTCGTAAATGAAGATAAATCCTCCTCTCATTGATTTTGTTGTCATATGTTCTATATTGGTGGATCCAATATTGTATTTATTTCTATGCTAGGCTTAATAAGGAGTTTCTCCTAGACTAATGCGGTAATTCATTTGTAAATGAAGATAACTCTTCCTCCCATTGATTTTGTTGTCATATGTTCTATATTGGTGGCTTCAATATTGTATTTATTTCCATGCTAGGCTTAATAAGGAGTTTCTCCTAGACTAATGCGCTAATTCATTTGTAAATGAAGATAACTCCTCCTCCCATTGATTTTGTTGTCATATGTTCTATATTGGTGGCTCCAATATTCTATTTATTTCTATGCTAGGCTTAATAAGGAGTTTCTCCTAGACTAATGCGCTAATTCATTTGTAAATGAAGATAACTCCTAGTCCCATTGATTTTGTTGTCACATGTTCTCTATTGGTGGCTCCAATATTCTATTTATTTCTATGCTAGGCTTAATAAGGAGTTTCTCCTAGACTAATGCGCTAATTCATTTGTAAATGAAGATAACTCCTCCTCCCATTGATTTTGTTGTCATATGTTCTATATTGGTGGCTCCAGTATTGTATTTATTTCTATGCTAGGCTTAATAAGGAGTTTCGCCTAGACTAATGCGCTAATTCATTTGTAAATGAAGATAACTCCTCCTCCCATTGAATTTGTTTTCATATGTTCTGTATTAGTGTCTCCAATATTGTATTTATTTCTATGCTAGGCTTAATAAGGAGTTTCTCCTAGACTAATGCGCTAATTCATTTGTAAATGAAGTTAACTCTTCCTCCCATTGATTTTGTTGTCATATGTTCTATATTGGTGGCTCCAATATTCTATTTATTTCTATGCTCGTCTTAATAATGAGTTTCTCCTCGACTAATGCGCTAATTCATTTGTAAATGAAGATAACTCCTTATCCCATTGATTTTGTTGTCATATGTTCTATATTGGTGGCTCCAATATTGTATTTATTTCTATGCTAGGCTTAATAAGGAGTTTCTCCTAGACTAATGCGCTAATTCATTTGTAAATGAAGATAACTCCTCCTCCCATTGATTTTTTTTGTCATATGTTCTATATTGGTGGCTCCAACATTGTATTTATTATTATGCTAGGCTTAATAAGGATTTTCTCCTAGACTAATGCGCTAATTCATTTGTAAATGAAGATAACTCCTCCTCCCATTGATTTTGTTGTCATATGTTCTATATTGGTGGCTCCAATATTGTATTTATTTCTATGCTAGGCTTAATAAACAATTTCTCCTAGACTAATGCGCTAATTCATTTGTAAATGAAGATAACTCCTCCTCCCATTGATTTTGTTGTCATATGTTCTATATTGGTGGCTCCAATATTGTATTTATTTGTATGCTAGGCTTAATAAGGAGTTTCTCTTAGACTAATACGCTAAATCATTTGTAAATGAAGATAACTCCTCCTCCCATTGATTTTCTTGTCATATGTTCTATATTGGTGACTCCAATATTGTATTTATTTCTATGCTAGTCTTAATAAGGATTTTCTCCTAGACTAATGCGCTAATTCATTTGTAAATGAAAATAACTCCTCCACCCATTGATTTTGTTGTCATATGTCCTATATTGGCGGCTCCAATATTGTATTTATTTCTATGCTAGGCTTAATAAGGAGTTTCTCCTAGACTAATGCGCTAATTCATTTGTAAATGAAGATAACTCCTCCTCCCATTGATTTTGTTGTCATATGTTCTATATTGGTGGCTATAATATTCTATTTATTTCTATGCTCGTCTTAATAAGGAGTTTCTCCTAGACTAATGCGCTAATTCATTTGTAAATGAAGATAACTCCTCCTCCCATTGATTTTGTTGTCATATGTTCTATATTGGTGACTCCAATATTGTATTTATTTCTATGCTAGGCTTAATAAGGAGTTTCGCCTAGACTAATGTGCTAATTCATTTGTAAATAAAGATAACTCCTCCTCCCATTGATTTTGTTGTCATATGTCCTATATTGGTGGCTCCAATATTCTATTTATTTCTATGCTAGGCTTAATAAGGAGTTTCTCCCAGACTAATGCGCTAATTCATTTGGAAATGAAGATAACTTATCCTCCCATTGATATTGTTGTCATATGTTCTATATTGGTGGCTCCAATTTTCTATTTATTTCTATGCTAGTCTTAATAAGGAGTTTCTCCTAGACTAATGCGCTAATTCATTTGTAAATGAAAATAACTCCTCCACCCATTGATTTTGTTGTCATATGTCCTATATTGGCGGCTCCAATATTGTATTTATTTCTATGCTAGGCTTAATAATGAGGTTCTCCTAGATTAAAGCGCTAATTCATTGAAACGACTAACTCTCCAGTGAATTCCTTTGTAAATGAAGATAACTCCTCCTCCCATTGATTTTGTTGTCATATGTTCTATATTAGCGGCTCCAATATTGTATTTATTTCTATGCTAGGCTTAATAAGGAGTGTCTCCTAGACTAATGCGTTAATTCATTTGTAAATGAAGATAACTCCTCCTCCCATTGATTTTGTTGTCATATGTTCTATATTGGTGGCTCCAGTATTGTATTTATTTCTATGCTAGGCTTAATAAGGAGTTTCGCCTAGACTAATGCGCTAATTCATTTGTAAATGAAGATAACTCCTCCTCCCATTGAATTTGTTGTCATATGTTCTATATTAGTGGCTCCAATATTGTATTTATTTCTATGCTAGGCTTAATAAGGAGTTTCTCCTAGACTAATGCGCTAATTCATTTGTAAATGAAGATAACTCCTCCTCCCATTGATTTTGTTGTCATATGTTCTATATTGGTGGCTCCAATATTCTATTTATTTCTATGCTCGTCTTAATAAGGAGTTTCTCCTAGACTAATGCGCTAATTCATTTGTAAATGAAGATAACTCCTTCTCCCATTGATTTTGTTGTCATATGTTCTATATTGGTGGCTCCAATATTATATTTATTTCTATGCTAGGCTTAATAAGGAGTTTCTCCTAGACTAATGCGCTAATTCATTTGTAAATGAAGATAACTCCTCCTCCCATTGATTTTGTTGTCATATGTTCAATATTGGTGGCTCCAATATTCTATTTATTTCTATGCTCGTCTTAATAAGGAGTTTCTCCTAGACTAATGCGCTAATTCATTTGTAAATGAAGATAACTCCTCCTCCCATTGATTTTGTTGTCATATGTCCTATATTGGTGGCTCCAATATTCTATTTATTTCTATGCTAGGCTTAATAATGAGTTTCTCCCAGACTAATGCGCTAATTCATTTGTAAATGAAGATAACTCATCCTCCCATTGATATTGTTGTCATATGTTCTATATTGGTGGCTCCAATTTTCTATTTATTTCTATGCTAGTCTTAATAAGGAGTTTCTGCTAGACTAATGCGCTAATTCATTTGTAAATGAAAACAACTCCTCCACCCATTGATTTTGTTGTCATATGTCCTATATTGGCGGCTCCAATATTGTATTTATTTCTATGCTAGGCTTAATAATGAGGTTCTCCTAGATTAAAGCGCTAATTCATTGAAACGACTAACTCTCCAGTGAATTCCTTTGTAAATGAAGATATCTCCTCCTCCCATTGATTTTGTTGTCATATGTTCTATATTGGTGGCTCTAATATTCTATTCATTTCTATGCTCGTCTTAATAAGGAGTTTCTCCTAGAATAATGCGCTAATTCATTTGTAAATGAAGATAACTCCTTCTCCCATTGATTTTGTTGTCATATGTTCTATATTGGTGGCTCCAATATTGTATTTATTTCTATGCTAGGCTTAATAAGGAGTTTCTCCTAGACTAATGCGCTAATTCATTTGTAAATGAAGATAACTCCTCCTCCCATTGATTTTGTTGTCATAT
Organism: Ascarosepion bandense; assembly: GCA_037127315.1. Taxonomy (NCBI): domain Eukaryota; kingdom Metazoa; phylum Mollusca; class Cephalopoda; order Sepiida; family Sepiidae; genus Ascarosepion; species Ascarosepion bandense. Next base: position 20,852 of record JBBBDQ010025096.1, read on the forward strand.
TTTCTATATTGGTGGCTCCAATATTCTATTTATTTCTATGCTCGTCTTAATAAGGAGTTTCTCCTAGACTAATGCGCTAATTCATTTGTAAATGAAGATAACTCCTCCTCCCATTGATTTTTTTTTTGTCATATATTCTATATTGGTGGCTCCAATATTCTATTTATTTCTATGCTCGTCTTAATAAGGAGTTTCTCCTAGACTAATGCGCTAATTCATTTGTAAATGAAGATAACTCCTTCTCCCATTGATGTTGTTGTCATATGTTCTATATTGGTGGCTCCAATATTGTATTTATTTCTATGCTAGGCTTAATAAGGAGTTTCTCCTAGACTAATGCGCTAATTCATTTGTAAATGTAGATAACTCCTCCTCCCATTGATTTTTTTGTCATATGTTCTATATTGGTGGCTCCAACATTGTATTTATTATTATGCTAGGCTTAATAAGGATTTTCTCCTAGACTAATGCGCTAATTCATTTGTAAATGAAGATAACTCCTCCTCCCATTGATTTTGTTGTCATATGTTCTATATTGGTGGCTCCAATATTGTATTTATTTCTATGCTAGGCTTAATAAACAGTTTCTCCTAGACTAATGCGCTAATTCATTTGTAAATGAAGATAACTCCTCCTCCCATTGATTTTCTTGTCATATGTTCTATATTGGTGACTCCAATATTGTATTTATTTCTATGCTAGTCTTAATAAGGAGTTTCTCCTAGACTAATGCGCTAATTCATTTGTAAATGAAAATAACTCCTCCACCCATTGATTTTGCTGTCATATGTCCTATATTGGCGGCTCCAATATTGTATTTATTTCTATGCTAGGCTTAATAAGGAGTTTCTCCTAGACTAATGCGCTAATTCATTTGTAAATGAAGATAACTCCTCCTCCCATTGATTTTGTTGTCATATGTTCTATATTGGTGGCTCTAATATTCTATTTATTTCTATGCTCGCCTTAATAAGGAGTTTCTCCTAGAATAATGCGCTAATTCATTTGTAAATGAAGATAACTCCTTCTCCCATTGATTTTGTTGTCATATGTTCTATATTGGTGGCTCCAATATTGTATTTATTTCTATGCTAGGCTTAATAAGGAGTTTCTCCTAGACTAATGCGCTAATTCATTTGTAAATGAAGATAACTCCTCCTCCCATTGATTTTTTTTGTCATATGTTCTATATTGGTGACTCCAATATTGTATTTATTTCTATGCTAGGCTTAATAAGGAGTTTCGCCTAGCCTAATGAGCTAATTCATTTGTAAATGAAGATAACTCCTCCTCCCATTGATTTTGTTGTCATATATCCTATATTGGTGGCTCCAATATTCTATTTATTTCTATGCTAGGCTTAATAAGGAGTTTCTCCCAGACTAATGCGCTAATTCATTTGTAAATGAAGATAAGTCATCCTCCCATTGATATTGTTGTCATATGTTCTATATTGGTGGCTCCAATTTTCTATTTATTTCTATGCTAGTCTTAATAAGGAGTTTCTCCTAGACTAATGCGCTAATTCATTTGTAAATGAAAATAACTCCTCCACCCATTGATTTTGTTGTCATATGTCCTATATTGGCGGCTCCAATATTGTATTTATTTCTATGCTAGGCATAATAATGAGGTTCTCCTAGATTAAAGCGCTAATTCATTGAAACGACTAACTCTCCAGTGAATTCCTTTGTAAATGAAGGTAACTCCTCCTCCCATTGATTTTGTTGTCATATGTTCTATATCAGCGGCTCCAATATTGTATTTATTTCTATGCTAGGCTTAATAAGGAGTGTCTCCTAGACTAATGCGTTAATTCATTTGTAAATGAAGATAACTCCTCCTCCCATTGATTTTGTTGTCATATGTTCTATATTGGTGGTTCCAGTATTGTATTTATTTCTATGCTAGGCTTAATAAGGAGTTTCGCCTAGACTAATGCGCTAATTCATTTGTAAATGAAGATAACTCCTCCTCCCATTGAATTTGTTGTCATATGTTCTATATTGGTGGCTCCAATATTGTATTTATTTCTATGCTAGGCTTAATAAGGAGTTTCTCCTAGACTAATGCGCTAATTCATTTGTAAATGAAGATAACTCCTCCTCCCATTGATTTTGTTGTCATATGTTCTATATTGGTGGCTCCAATATTCTATTTATTTCTATGCTCGTCTTAATAAGGAGTTTCTCCTAGACTAATGCGCTAATTCATTTGTAAATGAAGATAATTCCTTCTCCCATTGATTTTGTTGTCATATGTTCTATATTGGTGGCTCCAATATTGTATTTATTTCTATGCTAGGCTTAATAAGGAGTTTCTCCTAGACTAATGCGCTAATTCATTTGTAAATGAAGATAATTCCTTCTCCCATTGATTTTGTTGTCATATGTTCTATATTGGTGGCTCCAATATTGTATTTATTTCTATGCTAGGCTTAATAAGGAGTTTCTCCTAGACTAATGCGCTAATTCATTTGTAAATGAAGATAACTCCTCCTCCCATTGATTTTTTTTGTCATATGTTCTATATTGGTGGCTCCAACATTGTATTTATTATTATGCTAGGCTTAATAAGGATTTTCTCCTAGACTAATGCGCTAATTCATTTGTAAATGAAGATAACTCCTCCTCCCATTGATTTTGTTGTCATATGTTCTATATTGGTGGCTCCAATATTGTATCTATTTCTATGCTAGGCTTAATAAACAGTTTCTCCTAGACTAATGCGCTAATTCATTTGTAAATGAAGATAACTCCTCCTCCCATTGATTTTGTTGTCATATGTTCTATATTGGTGGCTCCAATATTGTATTTATTTCTATGCTAGGCTTAATAAGGAGTTTCTCCTAGACTAATGCGCTAATTCATTTGTAAATGAAGATAACCCCTCCTCCCATTGATTTTGTTGTCATATGTTCTATATTGGTGGCTCCAATATTGTATTTATTATTATGCTAGGCTTAATAAGGAGTTTCTCCTAGACTAATGTGCTAATTCATTTTTAAATGAAGATAACTCCTCCTCCCATTGATTTTGTTGTCATATGTTCTATATTGGTGGCTCCAATATTGTATTTATTTCTATGCTAGGCTTAATAAGGAGTTTCTCCTAGAGTAATTCGCTAATTCCTTTGTAAATGAAGATGACTCCTCATCCCATTGATTTTGTTGTCATATGTTCTATATTGGTGGCTCCAATATTGTATTTATTTCTATGCTAGGCTTAATAAGGAGTTTCTCCTAGACTAATGAGCTAATTCATTTGTAAATGAAGTTAACTCCTCCTCCCATTGATTTTGTTGTCATATGTTCTATTTTGGTGGCTCCAATATTGTATTTATTACTATGCTATGCTTAATAAGAGTTTCTCCTAGTCTAATGCGCTAATTCATTTGTAAATGAAGATAACTCCTCCTCTCATTCATTTTGTTGTCATATGTTCTATATTGGTGGCTCCAATATTGTATTTATTTCTATGCTAGGCTAAATAAGGAGTTTCTCCTAGACTAATGCGCTAATTCATTTGTAAATGAAGATAACTCCTCCCATTGATTTTGTTGTCATATGTTCTATATTGGTGGCTCCAATATTGTATTTATTTCTATGCTAAACTTAATAAGGAGTTTCTCCTAGACTAATGCGCTAATTCATTTGTAAATGAAGATAACTCCTCCTCCCATTGATTTTGTTGTCATATGTTCTATAGTGGTGGCGCCAATATTGTATTTATTTCTATGCTAGTCTTAATCATGAGTTTCTCCTAGACTAATGCGCTAATTCATTTGTAAATGAAGATAACTCCTCCTCCCATTGATTTTATTGTCATATGTTCTATATTGGTGGCACCAATATTGTATTTATTTCTATGCTAGGCTTAATAAGGAGTTTCTCCTAGACTAATGCGCCTATTCATTTGTAAATGAAGATAACTCCTCCTCCCATTGATTTTGTTGTCATATGTCCTATATTAGCGGCTCCAATATTGTATTTATTTCTGTGCTAGGCTTAATAAGGAGTTTCTCCTAGACTAATGCCCTAATTCATTTGGAAATGAAGATAACTCCTCCTCCCATTGATTTTGTTGTCGTATGTTCTATTTTGGTGGCTCCAATATTGTATTTATTTCTATGCTAGGCTTAATAATATTTTCTCCTAGACTCATGCGCTAAATCATTTGTCAATGAAGATAACTCCTCCTCCCATTGATTTTGTTGTCATATGTTCTATATTGGTGGCTCCAATATTGTATTTATTTCTATGCTAGGCTTAACAAGGATTCTCTCCTAGACTAATGCGCTAATTCATTTGTAAATGAAGATAACTCCTCCCATTGATTTTGTTGTCATATGTTCTATATTGGTGGCTCCAATATTGTATTTATTTCTATGCTAGGCTTAATAAGGAGTTTCTCCTAGACTAATGCGCTAATTCATTTGTAAATGAAGATAACTCCTCCTCCGATTGATTTTGTTGTCATATTTTCTATAGTGGTGGCGCCAATATTGTATTTATTTCTATGCTAGTCTTAATCATGAGTTTCTCCTAGACTAATGCGCTAATTCATTTGTAAATGAAGATAACTCCTCCTCCCATTGATTTTATTGTCATATGTTCTATATTGGTGGCACCAATATTGTATTTATTTCTATGCTAGGCTTAATAAGGAGTTTCTCCTAGACTAATGCGCTAATTCATTTGTAAATGAAGATAACTCCTCCTCCCATTGATTTTGTTGTCATATGTTCTATTTTGGTGGCTCCAATATTGTATTTATTACTATGCTAGGCTTAATAAGAGTTTCTCCTAGACTAATGCGCTAATTCATTTGTAAATGAAGATAACTCCTCCTCCCATTGATTTTGTTGTCATATGTTCTACAGTGGTGGCGCCAATATTGTATTTATTCTATGCTTTTCTTAATCATGAGTTTCTCTTAGACTAATGCACTAATTCATTTGTAAATGAAGATAACTCCTCCTCCCATTGATTTTATTGTCATATGTTCTATATTGGTGGCACCAATATTGTATTTATTTCTATGCTAGGCTTAATAAGGAGTTTCTCTTAGACTAATGCCCTAATTCATTTGGAAATGAAGATAACTCCTCCTCCCATTGATTTTGTTGTCGTATGTTCTATTTTGGTGGCTCCAATATTGTATTTATTTCTATGCTAGGCTTAATAAGAGTTTCTCCTAGACTCATACGCTAAATCATTTGTCAATGAAGATAACTCCTCCTCCCATTTATTTTGTTGTCATATGTTCTATATTGGTGGCTCCAATATTGTATTTATTTCTATGCTAGGCTTAACAAGGAGTCTCTCCTAGACTAATGCGCTAATTCATTTGTAAATGAAGATAACCCC
>JBBBDQ010025097.1:0-103166 GCA_037127315.1 Ascarosepion bandense
TTACGTTGAAAAACTATGCGAAATCAGCTAAATGTGATACTTTTTGAGGTATATTTTGAAATTTTCAGAGTCTCAGAAAATTAATTCATCCTTAGGATAAATTAATGAAAATAGGTGAAACATGTTGAAACCACTTGGTACGAATAGAAAACACTTAGATATTAAAAAAATTTTAGGGTCTTCAATATTTTCTGGGAGTTTGAATATCTCGAAAATGCAATAGATTTATTACGTAAATTTTGAAAATTTCAAACTTTCAGAAAATTAATTTATCTTTGAGATAAATTAATAAAAATTGTTATATCATGTTGATAACATTAGGTAACAATAGGAAACGCTTAGATTTTTAAAAAATTTTGGAGGTTTCGATACTTTACAGAAGTTTAAAAACTTTGAAAATTACGTTGAAAAACTATGCGAAATCAGCTAAAAAGTGATACTTTTTGAGGTATATTTTGAAATTTTCAGAGTCTCATAAAATTAATTCATCCTTAGGATAAATTAATGAAAATAGGTGAAACATGTTGAAACCACTTGGTACGAATAGAAAACACTTAGATATTAAAAAAATTTTAGGGTCTTCAATATTTTCTGGGAGTTTGAATATCTCGAAAATGCAATAGATTTATTACGTAAATTTTGAAAATTTCAAACTTTCAGAAAATTAAATTATCTTTGAGATAAATTAATAAAAATTGTTATATCATGTTGATAACATTAGGTAACAATAGGAAACGCTTAGATTTTTAAAAAATTTTGGAGGTTTCGATACTTTACAGAAGTTTAAAAACTTTGAAAATTACGTTGAAAAACTATGCGAAATCAGCTAAAAAGTGATACTTTTTGAGGTATATTTTGAAATATTCAGAGTCTCAGAAAATTAATTCATCCTTAGGATAAATTAATGAAAATAGGTGAAACATGTTGAAACCACTTGGTACGAATAGAAAAAACTTAGATATTAAAAAAATTTTAGCGTCTTCAATATTTTCTGGGAGTTTGAATATCTCGAAAATGCAATAGATTTATTACGTAAATTTTGAAAATTTCAAACTTTCAGAAAATTAATTTATCTTTGAGATAAATTAATAAAAATTGTTATATCATGTTGATAACATTAGGTAACAATAGGAAACGCTTAGATTTTTAAAAAATTTTGGAGGTTTCGATACTTTACAGAAGTTTAAAAACTTTGAAAATTACGTTGAAAAACTATGCGAAATCAGCTAAAAAGTGATACTTTTTGAGGTATATTTTGAAATATTCAGAGTCTCACAAAATTAATTCATCCTTAGGATAAATTAATGAAAATAGGTGAAACATGTTGAAACCACTTGGTACGAATAGAAAACACTTCGATATTAAAAAAATTTTAGGGTCTTCAATATTTTCTGGGAGTTTGAATATCTCGAAAATGCAATAGATTTATTACGTAAATTTTGACAATTTCAAACTTTCAGAAAATTAATTTATCTTTGAGATAAATTAATAAAAATTGTTATATCATGTTGATAACATTAGGTAACAATAGGAAACGCTTAGATTTTTAAAAAATTTTTGAGGTTTCGATACTTTACAGAAGTTTAAAAACTTTGAAAATTACGTTGAAAAACTATGCGAAATCAGCTAAAAAGTGATACTTTTTGAGGTATATTTTGAAATATTCAGAGTCTCAGAAAATTAATTCATCCTTAGGATAAATTAATGAAAATAGGTGAAACATGTTGAAACCACTTGGTACGAATAGAAAACACTTAGATATTAAAAAAAATTTTAGGGTCTTCAATATTTTCTGGGAGTTTGAATATCTCGAAAATGCAATAGATTTATTACGTAAATTTTGAAAATTTCAAACTTTCAGAAAATTAATTTATCTTTGAGATAAATTAATAAAAATTGTTATATCATGTTGATAACATTAGGTAACAATAGGAAACGCTTAGATTTTAAAACAATTTTGGAAGTTTCGATACTTTACAGAAGTTTAAAAACTTTGAAAATTACGTTGAAAAACTATGCGAAATCAGCTAAATGTGATACTTTTTGAGGTATATTTTGAAATTTTCAGAGTCTCAGAAAATTAATTCATCCTTAGGATAAATTAATGAAAATAGGTGAAACATGTTGAAACCACTTGGTACGAATAGAAAAAACTTAGATATTAAAAAAATTTTAGCGTCTTCAATATTTTCTGGGAGTTTGAATATCTCGAAAATGCAATAGATTTATTACGTAAATTTTGAAAATTTCAAACTTTCAGAAAATTAATTTATCTTTGAGATAAATTAATAAAAATTGTTATATCATGTTGATAACATTAGGTAACAATAGGAAACGCTTAGATTTTTAAAACATTTTGGAGGTTTCGATACTTTACAGAAGTTTAAAAACTTTGAAAATTACGTTGAAAAACTATGCGAAATCAGCTAAAAAGTGATACTTTTTGAGGTATATTTTGAAATTTTCAGAGTCTCAGAAAATTAATTCATCCTTAGGATAAATTAATGAAAATAGGTGAAACATTTTGAAACCACTTGGTACGAATAGAAAACACTTAGATATTTAAAAAATTTTAGGGTCTTCAATATTTTCTGGGAGTTTGAATATCTCGAAAATGCAATAGATTTATTACGTAAATTTTTGAAAATTTCAAACTTTCAGAAAATTAATTTATCTTTGAGATAAATTAATAAAAATTGTTATATCATGTTGATAACCTTAGGTAACAATAGGAAACGCTTAGATTTTTAAAAAATTTTTGAGGTTTCGATACTTTACAGAAGTTTAAAAACTTTGAAAATTACGTTGAAAAACTATGCGAAATCAGCTAAAAAAGTGATACTTTTTGAGGTATATTTTGAAATTTTCAGAGTCTCAGAAAATTAATTCATCCTTAGGATAAATTAATGAAAGTAGGTGAAACATGTTGAAACCACTTGGTACGAATAGAAAACACTTAGATATTAAAAAAATTTTAGGGTCTTCAATATTTTCTGGGAGTTTGAATATCTCGAAAATGCAATAGATTTATTACGTAAATTTTGAAAATTTCAAACTTTCAGAAAATTAATTTATCTTTGAGATAAATTAATAAAGATTGTTATATCATGTTGATAACATTAGGTAACAATAGGAAACGCTTAGATTTTTACAAAATTTTGGAGGTTTCGATACTTTACAGAAGTTTAAAAACTTTGAAAATTACGTTGAAAAACTATGCGAAATCAGCTAAAAGTGATACTTTTTGAGGTATATTTTGAAATTTTCAGAGTCTCAGAAAATTAATTCATCCTTAGGATAAATTAATGAAAATAGGTGAAACATGTTGAAACCACTTGGTACGAATAGAAAACACTTAGATATTAAAAAAATGTTAGGGTCTTCAATATTTTCTGGGAGTTTGAATATCTCGAAAATGCAATAGATTTCTAACGTAAATGTTGAAAATATCAAACTTTCAGAAAATTAATTTATCTTTGAGATAAATTAATAAAAATTCATTGTTATATCATGTTGATAACATTAGGTAACAATAGGAAACGCTTAGATTTTTAAAAAATTTTGGAGGTTTCGATACTTTACAGAAGTTTAAAAACTTTGAAAATTACGTTGAAAAACTATTCGAAATCAGCTAAAAGTGATACTTTTTGAGGTATATTTTGAAATTTTCAGAGTCTTCAGAAAATTAATTCATCCTTAGGATAAATTAATGAAAATAGGTGAAACATGTTGAAACCACTTGGTACGAATAGAAAACACTTAGATATTAAAAAAATTTTAGGGTCTTCAATATTTTCTGGGAGTTTGAATATCTCGAAAATGCAATAGATTTATTACGTAAATTTTGAAAATTTCAAACTTTCACAAAATTAATTTATCTTTGAGATAAATTAATAAAAATTGTTATATCATGTTGATAACATTAGGTAACAATAGGAAACGCTTAGATTTTAAAAGAATTTTGGAGGTTTCGATACTTTACAGAAGTTTAAAAACTTTGAAAATTACGTTGAAAAACTATGCGAAATCAGCTAAAAGTGATACTTTTTGAGGTATATTTTGAAATTTTCAGAGTCTCAGAAAATTAATTCATCCTTAGGATAAATTAATGAAAATAGGTGAAACATGTTGAAACCACTTGGTACGAATAGAAAACACTTAGATATTAAAAAAATTTTAGGGTCTTCAATATTTTCTGGGAGTTTGAATATCTCGAAAATGCAATAGATTTATTACGTAAATTTTGAAAATTTCAAACTTTCAGAAAATTAATTTATCTTTGAGATAAATTAATAAAAATTGTTATATCATGTTGATAACATTAGGTAACAATAGGAAACGCTTAGATTTTACAAAATTTTGGAGGTTTCGATACTTTTACAGAAGTTTAAAAACTTTGAAAATTACGTTGAAAAACTATGCGAAATCAGCTAAAAGTGATACTTTTTTAGGTATATTTTGAAATTTTCAGAGTCTCAGAAAATTAATTCATCCTTAGGATAAATTAATGAAAATAGGTGAAACATGTTGAAACCACTTGGTACGAAGAGAAAACACTTAGATATTAAAAAAAGTTTAGGGTCTTCAAATTTTCTGGTAGTTTGAATATCTCGAAAATGCAATAGATTTATTACGTAAATTTTGAAAATTTCAAACTTTCAGAAAATTAATTTATCTTTGAGATAAATTAATAAAAATTGTTATATCATGTTGATAACATTAGGTAACAATAAGAAACGCTTAGATTTTTACAAAATTTTCGAGGTTTCGATACTTTACAGAAGTTTAAAAACTTTGAAAATGACGTCGAAAAACTATGCGAAATCAGCTAAAAGTGATACTTTTTGAGGTATATTTTGAAATTTTCAGAGTCTCAGAAAATTAATTCATCCTTAGGATAAATTAATGAAAATAGGTGAAACATGTTGAAACCACTTGGTACGAATAGAAAACACTTAGATATTAAAAAAATTTTAGGGTCTTCAATATTTTCTGCGAGTTTGAATATCTCGAAAATGCAATAGATTTATTACGTAAATTTTGAAAATTTCAAACTTTCAGAAAATTAATTTATCTTTGAGATAAATTAATAAAAATTGTTATATCATGTTGATAACATTAGGTAACAATAGGAAACGCTTAGATTTTTAAAAAATTCTGGAGGTTTCGATACTTTACAGAAGTTTAAAAACTTTGAAAATTACGTTGAAAAACTATGCGAAATCAGCTAAAAAGTGATACTTTTTTAGGTATATTTTGAAATTTTCAGAGTCTCAGAAAATTAATTCATCCTTAGGATAAATTAATGAAAATAGGTGAAACATGTTGAAACCACTTGGTACGAATAGAAAACACTTAGATATTAAAAAAATTTTAGGGTCTTCATTATTTTCTGGGAGTTTGAATATCTCGAAAATGCAATAGATTTATTACGTAAATTTTGAAAATTTCAAACTTTCAGAAAATTAATTTATCTTTGAGATAAATTAATAAAAATTGTTATATCATGTTGATAACATTAGGTAACAATAGGAAACGCTTAGATTTTAGAAAACTTTTGGAGGTTTCGATACTTTACAGAGTTTAAAACTTTGAAAATTACGTTGAAAAACTATGCGAAATCAGCTAAAAAGTGATACTTTATGAGGTAAATTTTGAAATATTCAGAGTCTCAGAAAATTAATTCATCCTTAGGATAAATTAATGAAAATAGGTGAAACATGTTGAAAGCACTTGGTACGAATAGAAAACACTTAGATATTAAAAAAATTTTAGGGTCTTCAAATTTTCTGGGAGTTTGAATATCTCGAAAATGCAATAGATTTATTACGTAAATTTTGAAAATTTCAAACTTTCAGAAAATTAATTTATCTTTGAGATAAATTAATAAAAATTGTTATATCATGTTGATAACATTAGGTAACAATAGGAAACGCTTAGATTTTTAAAAAATTTTGGAGGTTTCGATACTTTACAGAAGTTTAAAAACTTTGAAAATTACGTTGAAAAACTATGCGAAATCAGCTAAAAGTGATACTTTTTGAGGTATATTTTGAAATTTTCAGAGTCTCAGAAAATTAATTCATCCTTAGGATAAATTAATGAAAATAGGTGAAACATGTTGAAACCACTTGGTACGAATAGAAAACACTTAGATATTAAAAAAATTTTAGGGTCTTCAATATTTTCTGGGAGTTTGAATATCTCGAAAATGCAATAGATTTATTACGTAAATTTTGAAAATATCAAACTTTCAGAAAATTAATTTATCTTTGAGATAAATTAATAAAAATTGTTATATCATGTTGATAACATTAGGTAACAATAGGAAACGCTTCGATTTTTAAAAAAAGTTTGAGGTTTCGATACTTTACAGAAGTTTAAAAACTTTGAAAATTACGTTGAAAAACTATGCGAAATCAGCTAAAAGTGATACTTTTTGAGGTATATTTTGAAATATTCAGAGTCTCAGAAAATTAATTCATCCTTAGGATAAATTAATGAAAATAGGTGAAACATGTTGAAACCACTTGGTACGAATAGAAAACACTTAGATATTAAAAAAATTTTAGGGTCTTCAATATTTTCTGGGAGTTTGAATATCTCGAAAATGCAATAGATTTATTACGTAAATTTTGAAAATTTCAAACTTTCAGAAAATTAATTTATCTTTGAGATAAATTAATAAAAATTGTTATATCATGTTGATAACATTAGGTAACAATAGGAAACGCTTAGATTTTAAAAGAATTTTGGAGGTTTCGATACTTTACAGAAGTTTGAAAACTTTGAAAATTACGTTGAAAAACTATGCGAAATCAGCTAAAAGTGATACTTTTTGAGGTATATTTTGAAATTTTCAGAGTCTCAGAAAATTAATTCATCCTTAGGATAAATTAATGAAAATAGGTGAAACATGTTGAAACCACTTGGTACGAATAGAAAACACTTAGATATTAAAAAAAATTTAGGGTCTTCAATATTTTCTGGGAGTTTGAATATCTCGAAAATGCAATAGATTTATTACGTAAATTTTGAAAATTTCAAACTTTCAGAAAATTAATTTATCTTTGAGATAAATTAATAAAAATTGTTATATCATGTTGATAACATTAGGTAACAATAGGAAACGCTTAGATTTTTACAAAATTTTGGAGGTTTCGATACTTTACAGAAGTTTAAAAACTTTGAAAATTACGTTGAAAAACTATGCGAAATCAGCTAAAAGTGATACTTTTTGAGGTATATTTTGAAATTTTCAGAGTCTCAGAAAATTAATTCATCCTTAGGATAAATTAATGAAAATAGGTGAAACATGTTGAAACCACTTGGTACGAATAGAAAACACTTAGATATTAAAAAAATTTTAGGGTCTTCAATATTTTCTGGGAGTTTGAATATCTCGAAAATGCAATAGATTTATTACGTAAATTTTGAAAATTTCAAACTTTCAGAAAATTAATTTATCTTTGAGATAAATTAATAAAAATTGTTATATCATGTTGATAACATTAGGTAACAATAGGAAACGCTTAGATTTTTAAAAAATTTTGGAGGTTTCGATACTTTACAGAAGTTATAAACTTTGAAAATTACGTTGAAAAACTATGCGAAATCAGCTAAAAGTGATTCTTTTTGAGGTATATTTTGAAATATTCAGAGTCAGAAAATTAATTCATCCTTAGGATAAATTAATGAAAATAGGTGAAACATGTTGAAACCACTTGGTACGAATAGAAAACACTTAGATATTAAAAAAATTTTAGGGTCTTCAATATTTTCTGGGAGTTTGAATATCTCGAAAATGCAATATATTTATTACGTAAATTTTGAAAATTTCAAACTTTCAGAAAATTAATTTATATTTGAGATAAATTAATAAAAATTGTTATATCATGTTGATAACATTAGGTAACAATAGGAAACGCTTAGATTTTTACAAAATTTTGGAGGTTTCGATACTTTACAGAAGTTTAAAAACTTTGAAAATTACGTTGAAAAACTATGCGAAATCAGCTAAAAGTGATACTTTTTGAGGTATATATTGAAATTTTCAGAGTCTCAGAAAATTAATTCATCCTTAGGATAAATTAATGAAAATAGGTGAAACATGTTGAAACCACTTGGTACGAATAGAAAACACTTAGATATTAAAAAAATTTTAGGGTCTTCAATATTTTCTGGGAGTTTGAATATCTCGAAAATGCAATAGATTTATTACGTAAATTTTGAAAATTTCAAACTTTCAGAAAATTAATTTATCTTTGAGATAAATTAATAAAAATTGTTATATCATGTTGATAACATTAGGTAACAATAGGAAACGCTTAGATTTTTAAAAAATTTTGGAGGTTTCGATACTTTACAGAATGTTTAAAAACTTTGAAAATTACGTTGAAAAACTATGCGAAATCAGCTAAAAAGTGATACTTTTTGAGGTATATTTTGAAATTTTCAGAGTCTCAGAAAATTAATTCATCCTTAGGATAAATTAATGAAAATAGGTGAAACATGTTGAAACCACTTGGTACGAATAGAAAACACTTAGATATTAAAAAAATTTTAGGGTCTTCAATATTTTCTGGGAGTTTGAATATCTCGAAAATGCAAGAGATTTATTACGTAAATTTTGAAAATTTCAAACTTTCAGAAAATTAATTTATCTTTGAGATAAATTAATAAAAATTGTTATATCATGTTGATAACATTAGGTAACAATAGGAAACGCTTAGATTTCAAAACAATTTTGGAGGTTTCGATATTTTCCAGAAGTTTAAAAACTTTGAAAATTACGTTGAAAAACTATGCGAAATCAGCTAAAAAGTGATACTTTTTGAGGTATATTTTGAAATTTTCAGAGTCTCAGAAAATTAATTCATCCTTAGGATAAATTAATGAAAATAGGTGAAACATGTTGAAACCACTTGGTACGTATAGAAAACACTTAGATATTAAAAAAATTTTAGGGTCTTCAATATTTTCTGGGAGTTTGAATATCTCGAAAATGCAATAGATTTATTACGTAAATTTTGAAAATTTCAAACTTTCAGAAAATTAATTTATCTTTGAGATAAATTAATAAAAATTGTTATATCATGTTGATAACATTAGGTAACAATAGGAAACGCTTAGATTTTTAAAAAATTTTGGAGGTTTCGATACTTTACAGAAGTTTAAAAACTTTGAAAATTACGTTGAAAAACTATGCGAAATCAGCTAAAAGTGATACTTTTTGAGGTATATTTTGAAATTTTCAGAGTCTCAGAAAATTAATTCATCCTTAGGATAAATTAATGAAAATAGGTGAAACATGTTGAAACCACTTGGTACGAATAGAAAACACTTAGATATTAAAAAAATTTTAGGGTCTTCAATATTTTCTGGGAGTTTGAATATCTCGAAAATGCAATAGATTTATTACGTAAATTTTGAAAATTTCAAACTTTCAGAAAATTAATTTATCTTTGAGATAAATTAATAAAAATTGTTATATCATGTTGATAACATTAGGTAACAATAGGAAACGCTTAGATTTTTAAAAAATTTTGGAGGTTTCGATACTTTACAGAAATTTAAAAACTTTAAAAATTACGTTGAAAAACTATGCGAAATCAGCTAAAAAGTGATACTTTTTGAGGTATATTTTGAAATTTTCAGAGTCTCAGAAAATTAATTCATCCTTAGGATAAATTAATGAAAATAGGTGAAACATGTTGAAACCACTGGGTACGAATAGAAAACACTTAGATATTTAAAAAATTTTAGGGTCTTCAATATTTTCTGGGAGTTTGAATATCTCGAAAATGCAATAGATTTATTACGTAAATTTTGAAAATTTCAAACTTTCAGAAAATTAATTTATCTTTGAGATAAATTAATAAAAAGTGTTATATCATGTTGATAACATTAGGTAACAATAGGAAACGCTTAGATTTTAAAAAAAATTTTGGAGGTTTCGATACTTTACAGAAGTTGAAAAAATTTGAAAATTACGTTGAAAAACTATGCGAAATCAGCTAAAAAGTGATACTTTTTGAGGTATATTTTGAAATTTTCAGAGTCTCAGAAAATTAATTCATCCTTAGGACAAATTAATGAACATAGGTGAAACATGTTGAAACCACTTGGTACGAATAGAAAACACTTAGATATTAAAAAAATGTTAGGGTCTTCAATATTTTCTGGGAGTTTGAATATCTCGAAAATGCAATAGATTTATTACGTAAATTTTGAAAATTTCAAACTTTCAGAAAATTAATTTATCTTTGAGATAAATTAATAAAAATTGTTATATCATGTTGATAACATTAGGTAACAATAGGAAACGCTTAGATTTTTAAAAAATTTTGGAGGTTTCGATACTTTACAGAAGTTTAAAAACTTTGAAAATTACGTTGAAAAACTATGCGAAATCAGCTAAAAAGTGATATTTTTTGAGGTATATTTTGAAATTTTCAGAGTCTCAGAAAATTAATTCATCCTTAGGACAAATTAATGAAAATAGGTGAAACATGTTGAAACCACTTGGTACGAATAGAAAACACTTAGATATTAAAAAAATTTTAGGGTCTTCAATATTTTCTGGGAGTTTGAAAATCTCGAAAATGCAATAGATTTATTACGTAAATTTTGAAAATTTCAAACTTTCAGAAAATTAAATTATCTTTCAGATAAATTAATAAAAATTGTTATATCATGTTGATAACATTAGGTAACAATAGGAAACGCTTAGATTTTAAAAAAGTTTTGGAGGTTTCGATACTTTACAGAAGTTAAATCTTTGAAAATTACGTAGAAAAACTATGCGAAATCAGCTAAAAAGTGATACTTTTTGAGGTATATTTTGAAATTTTCAGGGTCTCAGAAAATTAATTCATCCTTAGGATAAATTAATGAAAATAGGTGAAACATGTTGAAACGACTTGGTACGAATAGAAAACACTTAGATATTAAAAAAATTTTAGGGTCTTCAATATTTTCTGGGAGTTTGAATATCTCGAAAATGCAATAGATTTATTACGTAAATTTTGAAAATTTCAAACTTTCAGAAAATTAATTTATCTTTGAGATAAATTAATAAAAATTGTTATATCATTTTGATAACATTAGGTAACAATAGGAAACGCTTAGATTTTTAAAAAATTTTGGAGGTTTCGATACTTTACAGAAGTTTAAAAACTTTGAAAATTACGTTGAAAAACTATGCGAAATCAGCTAAAAAGTGATACTTTTTGAGGTATATTTTGAAATTTTCAGAGTCTCAGAAAATTAATTCATCCTTAGGATAAATTAATGAAAATAGGTGAAACATGTTGAAACCACTTGGTACGAATAGAAAACACTTAGATATTAAAAAATTTTAGGTTCTTCAATATTTTCTGGGAGTTTGAATATCTCGAAAATGCAATAGATTTATTACGTAAATTTTGAAAATTTCAAGCTTTCCAAAAATTAATATATCTTTGAGATAAATTAATAAAAATTGTTATATCATGTTGACAACATTAGGTAACAATAGGAAACGCTTAGATTTTTAAAAAAATTTTGGAGGTTTCGATACTTTACAGAAGTTTAAAAACTTTGAAAATTACGTTGAAAAACTATGCGAAATCAGCTAAAAAGTGATACTTTTTAGGTATATTTTGAAATTTTCAGAGTCTCAGAAAATTAATTCATCCTTAGGATAAATTAATGAAAATAGGTGAAACATGTTGAAACCACTTGGTACGAATAGAAAACACTTAGATATTAAAAAAAATTTTAGGGTCTTCAATATTTTCTGGGAGTTTGAATATCTCGAAAATGCAATTGATTTATTACGTAAATTTTGAAAATTTCAAACTTTCAGAAAATTAATTTATCTTTGAGATAAATTAATAAAAATTGTTATATCATGTTGATAACATTAGGTAACAATAGGAAACGCTTAGATTTTTAAAAAATTTTTGAGGTTTCGATATTTACAGAAGTTTAAAAACTTTGAAAATTACGTTGAAAAACTATGCGAAATCAGCTAAAAAGTGATACTTTTTGAGGTATTTTTTGAAATGTTCAGAGTCTCAGAAAATTAATTCACCCTTAGGATAAATTAATGAAAATAGGTGAAACATGTTGAAACCACTTGGTACGAATAGAAAACACTTAGATATTAAAAAAATTTTAGGGTCTTCAATATTTTCTGGGAGTTTGAATATCTCGAAAATGCAATTGATTTATTACGTAAATTTTGAAAATTTCAAACTTTCAGAAAATTTATTTATCTTTGAGATAAATTAATAAAAATTGTTATATCATGTTGATAACATTAGGTAACAATAGGAAACGCTTAGATTTTTAAAAAATTTTTGAGTTTTCGATATTTACAGAAGTTTAAAAACTTTGAAAATTACGTTGAAAAACTATGCGAAATCAGCTAAAAAGTGATACTTTTTGAGGTATATTTTAAAATTTTCAGAGTCTCAGAAAATTAATTCATCCTTAGGATAAATTAATGAAAATAGGTGAAACATGTTGAAACCACTTGGTACGAATAGAAAACACTTAGATATTAAAAAATTTTAGGGTCTTCAATATTTTCTGGGAGTTTGAATATCTCGAAAATGCAATAGATTTATTACGTAAATTTTGAAAATTTCAAGCTTTCCAAAAAATTAATATATCTTTGAGATGAATTAATAAAAATTGTTATATCATGTTGACAACATTAGGTAACAATAGGAAACGCTTAGATTTTTTAAAAAAATTTTGGAGGTTTCGATACTTTACAGAAGTTTAAAAACTTTGAAAATTACGTTGAAAAACTATGCGAAATCAGCTAAAAAGTGATACTTTTTGAGGTATATTTTGAAATTTTCAGAGTCTCAGAAAATTAATTCATCCTTAGGATAAATTAATGAAAATAGGTGAAACATGTTGAAACCACTTGGTACGAATAGAAAACTCTTATATATTAAAACAATTTTAGGGTCTTCAATATTTTCTGGGAGTTTGAATATCTCGAAAATGCAATAGATTTATTACGTAAATTTTGAAAATTTCAAGCTTTCCAAAAATTAATATATCTTTGAGATAAATTAATAAAAATTGTTATATCATGTTGACAACATTAGGTAACAATAGGAAACGCTTAGATTTTTAAAAAAATTTTGGAGGTTTCGATACTTTACAGAAGTTTAAAAACTTTGAAAATTACGTTGAAAAACTATGCGAAATCAGCTAAAAAGTGATACTTTTTGAGGTATTTTTTGAAATGTTCAGAGTCTCAGAAAATTAATTCACCCTTAGGATAAATTAATGAAAGTAGGTGAAACATGTTGAAACCACTTGGTACGAATAGAAAACACTTAGATATTAAAAACATTTTAGGGTCTTCAATATTTTCTGGGAGTTTGAATATCTCGAAAATGCAATTGATTTATTACGTAAATTTTGAAAATTTCAAACTTTCAGAAAATTAATTTATCTTTGAGATAAATTAATAAAAATTGTTATATCATGTTGATAACATTAGGTAACAATAGGAAACGCTTAGATTTTTAAAAAATTTTTGAGTTTTCGATATTTACAGAAGTTTAAAAACTTTGAAAATTACGTTGAAAAACTATGCGAAATCAGCTAAAAAGTGATACTTTTTGAGGTATATTTTGAAATTTTCAGAGTCTCAGAAAATTAATTCATCCTTAGGATAAATTAATGAAAATAGGTGAAACATGTTGAAACCACTTGGTACGAATAGAAAACACTTAGATATTAAAAAATTTTAGGGTCTTCAATATTTTCTGGGAGTTTGAATATCTCGAAAATGCAATAGATTTATTACGTAAATTTTGAAAATTTCAAGCTTTCCAAAAATTAATATATCTTTGAGATAAATTAATAAAAATTGTTATATCATGTTGACAACATTAGGTAACAATAGGAAACGCTTAGATTTTAAAAAAAATTTTGGAGGTTTCGATATTTTACAGAAGTTTAAAAACTTTGAAAATTACGTTGAAAAACTATGCGAAATCAGCTAAAAAGTGATACTTTTTTGAGGTATATTTTGAAATTTTCAGAGTCTCAGAAAATTAATTCATCCTTAGGATAAATTAATGAAAATAGGTGAAACATGTTGAAACCACTTGGTACGAATAGAAAACTCTTATATATTAAAACAATTTTAGGGTCTTCAATATTTTCTGGGAGTTTGAATATCTCGAAAATGCAATAGATTTATTACGTAAATTTTGAAAATTTCAAGCTTTCCAAAAATTAATATATCTTTGAGATAAATTAATAAAAATTGTTATATCATGTTGACAACATTAGGTAACAATAGGAAACGCTTAGATTTTTAAAAAAATTTTGGAGGTTTCGATACTTTACAGAAGTTTAAAAACTTTGAAAATTACGTTGAAAAACTATGCGAAATCAGCTAAAAAGTGATACTTTTTGAGGTATTTTTTGAAATGTTCAGAGTCTCAGAAAATTAATTCACCCTTAGGATAAATTAATGAAAGTAGGTGAAACATGTTGAAACCACTTGGTACGAATAGAAAACACTTAGATATTAAAAACATTTTAGGGTCTTCAATATTTTCTGGGAGTTTGAATATCTCGAAAATGCAATTGATTTATTACGTAAATTTTGAAAATTTCAAACTTTCAGAAAATTAATTTATCTTTTAGATAAATTAATAAAAATTGTTATATCATGTTGATAACATTAGGTAACAATAGGAAACGCTTAGATTTTTAAAAAATTTTGAAGGTTTCGATACTTTACAGAAGTTTAAAAACTTTGAAAATTACGTTGAAAAACTATGCGAAATCAGCTAAAAAGTGATACTTTTTGAGGTATATTTTGAAATTTTCAGAGTCTCAGAAAATTAATTCATCCTTAGGATAAATTAATGAAAATAGGTGAAACATGTTGAAACCACTTGGTACGAATAGAAAACACTTAGATATTAAAAAAATTTTAGGGTCTTCAATATTTTCTCGGAGTTTGAATATCTCGAAAATGCAATAGATTTATTACGTAAATTTTGAAAATTTCAAACTTTCAGAAAATTAATTTATCTTTGAGATAAATTAATAAAAATTGTTATATCATGTTGATAACATTAGGTAACAATAGGAAACGCTTAGATTTTTAAAAAATTTTGGAGGTTTCGATACTTTACAGAAGTTTAAATACTTTGAAAATTACGTTGAAAAACTATGCGAAATCAGCTAAAAAGTGATACTTTTTGAGGTATATTTTGAAATTTTCAGAGTCTCAGAAAATTAATTCATCCTTAGGATAAATTAATGAAAATAGGTGAAACATGTTGAAACCACTTGGTACGAATAGAAAACTCTTATATATTAAAACAATTTTAGGGTCTTCAATATTTTCTGGGAGTTTGAATATCTCGAAAATGCAATAGATTTATTACGTAAATTTTGAAAATTTCAAGCTTTCCAAAAATTAATATATCTTTGAGATAAATTAATAAAAATTGTTATATCATGTTGACAACATTAGGTAACAATAGGAAACGCTTAGATTTTTAAAAAAATTTTGGAGGTTTCGATACTTTACAGAAGTTTAAAAACTTTGAAAATTACGTTGAAAAACTATGCGAAATCAGCTAAAAAGTGATACTTTTTGAGGTATTTTTTGAAATGTTCAGAGTCTCAGAAAATTAATTCACCCTTAGGATAAATTAATGAAAGTAGGTGAAACATGTTGAAACCACTTGGTACGAATAGAAAACACTTAGATATTAAAAACATTTTAGGGTCTTCAATATTTTCTGGGAGTTTGAATATCTCGAAAATGCAATTGATTTATTACGTAAATTTTGAAAATTTCAAACTTTCAGAAAATTAATTTATCTTTTAGATAAATTAATAAAAATTGTTATATCATGTTGATAACATTAGGTAACAATAGGAAACGCTTAGATTTTTAAAAAATTTTGAAGGTTTCGATACTTTACAGAAGTTTAAAAACTTTGAAAATTACGTTGAAAAACTATGCGAAATCAGCTAAAAAGTGATACTTTTTGAGGTATATTTTGAAATTTTCAGAGTCTCAGAAAATTAATTCATCCTTAGGATAAATTAATGAAAATAGGTGAAACATGTTGAAACCACTTGGTACGAATAGAAAACACTTAGATATTAAAAAAATTTTAGGGTCTTCAATATTTTCTCGGAGTTTGAATATCTCGAAAATGCAATAGATTTATTACGTAAATTTTGAAAATTTCAAACTTTCAGAAAATTAATTTATCTTTGAGATAAATTAATAAAAATTGTTATATCATGTTGATAACATTAGGTAACAATAGGAAACGCTTAGATTTTTAAAAAATTTTGAAGGTTTCGATACTTTACAGAAGTTTAAAAACTTTGAAAATTACGTTGAAAAACTATGCGAAATCAGCTAAAAAGTGATACTTTTTGAGGTATATTTTGAAATTTTCAGAGTCTCAGAAAATTAATTCATCCTTAGGATAAATTAATGAAAATAGGTGAAACATGTTGAAACCACTTGGTACGAATAGAAAACACTTAGATATTAAAAAAATTTTAGGGTCTTCAATATTTTCTCGGAGTTTGAATATCTCGAAAATGCAATAGATTTATTACGTAAATTTTGAAAATTTCAAACTTTCAGAAAATTAATTTATCTTTGAGATAAATTAATAAAAATTGTTATATCATGTTGATAACATTAGGTAACAATAGGAAACGCTTAGATTTTTAAAAAATTTTGGAGGTTTCGATACTTTACAGAAGTTTAAATACTTTGAAAATTACGTTGAAAAACTATGCGAAATCAGCTAAAAAAGTGATACTTTTTGAGGTATATTTTGAAATTTTCAGAGTCTCAGAAAATTAATTCATCCTTAGGATAAATTAATGAAAATAGGTGAAACATGTTGAAACCACTTGGTACGAATAGAAAACTCTTATATATTAAAACAATTTTAGGGTCTTCAATATTTTCTGGGAGCTTGAATATCTCGAAAATGCAATAGATTTATTACGTAAATTTTGAAAATTTCAAGCTTTCCAAAAATTAATATATCTTTGAGATAAATTAATAAAAATTGTTATATCATGTTGACAACATTAGGTAACAATAGGAAACGCTTAGATTTTTAAAAAATTTTGGAGGTTTCGATACTTTACAGAAGTTTAAAAACTTTGAAAATTACGTTGAAAAACTATGCGAAATCAGCTAAAAAGTGATACTTTTTGAGGTATTTTTTGAAATGTTCAGAGTCTCAGAAAATTAATTCACCCTTAGGATAAATTAATGAAAGTAGGTGAAACATGTTGAAACCACTTGGTACGAATAGAAAACACTTAGATATTAAAAACATTTTAGGGTCTTCAATATTTTCTGGGAGTTTGAATATCTCGAAAATGCAATTGATTTATTACGTAAATTTTGAAAATTTCAAACTTTCAGAAAATTAATTTATCTTTTAGATAAATTAATAAAAATTGTTATATCATGTTGATAACATTAGGTAACAATAGGAAACGCTTAGATTTTTAAAAAATTTTGAAGGTTTCGATACTTTACAGAAGTTTAAAAACTTTGAAAATTACGTTGAAAAACTATGCGAAATCAGCTAAAAAGTGATACTTTTTGAGGTATATTTTGAAATTTTCAGAGTCTCAGAAAATTAATTCATCCTTAGGATAAATTAATGAAAATAGGTGAAACATGTTGAAACCACTTGGTACGAATAGAAAACACTTAGATATTAAAAAAATTTTAGGGTCTTCAATATTTTCTCGGAGTTTGAATATCTCGAAAATGCAATAGATTTATTACGTAAATTTTGAAAATTTCAAACTTTCAGAAAATTAATTTATCTTTGAGATAAATTAATAAAAATTGTTATATCATGTTGATAACATTAGGTAACAATAGGAAACGCTTAGATTTTTAAAAAATTTTGGAGGTTTCGATACTTTACAGAAGTTTAAATACTTTGAAAATTACGTTGAAAAACTATGCGAAATCAGCTAAAAAGTGATACTTTTTGAGGTATATTTTGAAATTTTCAGAGTCTCAGAAAATTAATTCATCCTTAGGATAAATTAATGAAAATAGGTGAAACATGTTGAAATCACTTGGTACGAATAGAAAACACTTAGATATTAAAAAAATTTTAGGGTCTTCAATATTTTCTGGGAGTTTGAATATCTCGAAAATGCAATAGATTTATTACGTAAATTTTGAAAATTTCAAGCTTTCCAAAAATTAATATATCTTTGAGATAAATTAATAAAAATTGTTATATCATGTTGACAACATTAGGTAACAATAGGAAACGCTTAGATTTTTAAAAAAATTTTGGAGGTTTCGATACTTTACAGAAGTTTAAAAACTTTGAAAATTACGTTGAAAAACTATGCGAAATCAGCTAAAAAGTGATACTTTTTGAGGTATTTTTTGAAATGTTCAGAGTCTCAGAAAATTAATTCACCCTTAGGATAAATTAATGAAAGTAGGTGAAACATGTTGAAACCACTTGGTACGAATAGAAAACACTTAGATATTAAAAACATTTTAGGGTCTTCAATATTTTCTGGGAGTTTGAATATCTCGAAAATGCAATTGATTTATTACGTAAATTTTGAAAATTTCAAACTTTCAGAAAATTAATTTATCTTTGAGATAAATTAATAAAAATTGTTATATCATGTTGATAACATTAGGTAACAATAGGAAACGCTTAGATTTTTAAAAAATTTTTGAGTTTTCGATATTTACAGAAGTTTAAAAACTTTGAAAATTACGTTGAAAAACTATGCGAAATCAGCTAAAAAGTGATACTTTTTGAGGTATATTTTGAAATTTTCAGAGTCTCAGAAAATTAATTCATCCTTAGGATAAATTAATGAAAATAGGTGAAACATGTTGAAACCACTTGGTACGAATAGAAAACACTTAGATATTAAAAAATTTTAGGGTCTTCAATATTTTCTGGGAGTTTGAATATCTCGAAAATGCAATAGATTTATTACGTAAATTTTGAAAATTTCAAGCTTTCCAAAAATTAATATATCTTTGAGATAAATTAATAAAAATTGTTATATCATGTTGACAACATTAGGTAACAATAGGAAACGCTTAGATTTTAAAAAAAATTTTGGAGGTTTCGATACTTTACAGAAGTTTAAAAACTTTGAAAATTACGTTGAAAAACTATGCGAAATCAGCTAAAAAGTGATACTTTTTGAGGTATATTTTGAAATTTTCAGAGTCTCAGAAAATTAATTCATCCTTAGGATAAATTAATGAAAATAGGTGAAACATGTTGAAACCACTTGGTACGAATAGAAAACTCTTATATATTAAAACAATTTTAGGGTCTTCAATATTTTCTGGGAGTTTGAATATCTCGAAAATGCAATAGATTTATTACGTAAATTTTGAAAATTTCAAGCTTTCCAAAAATTAATATATCTTTGAGATAAATTAATAAAAATTGTTATATCATGTTGACAACATTAGGTAACAATAGGAAACGCTTAGATTTTTAAAAAAATTTTGGAGGTTTCGATACTTTACAGAAGTTTAAAAACTTTGAAAATTACGTTGAAAAACTATGCGAAATCAGCTAAAAAGTGATACTTTTTGAGGTATTTTTTGAAATGTTCAGAGTCTCAGAAAATTAATTCACCCTTAGGATAAATTAATGAAAGTAGGTGAAACATGTTGAAACCACTTGGTACGAATAGAAAACACTTAGATATTAAAAACATTTTAGGGTCTTCAATATTTTCTGGGAGTTTGAATATCTCGAAAATGCAATTGATTTATTACGTAAATTTTGAAAATTTCAAACTTTCAGAAAATTAATTTATCTTTGAGATAAATTAATAAAAATTGTTATATCATGTTGATAACATTAGGTAACAATAGGAAACGCTTAGATTTTTAAAAAATTTTGAAGGTTTCGATACTTTACAGAAGTTTAAAAACTTTGAAAATTACGTTGAAAAACTATGCGAAATCAGCTAAAAAGTGATACTTTTTGAGGTATATTTTGAAATTTTCAGAGTCTCAGAAAATTAATTCATCCTTAGGATAAATTAATGAAAATAGGTGAAACATGTTGAAACCACTTGGTACGAATAGAAAACACTTAGATATTAAAAAAATTTTAGGGTCTTCAATATTTTCTCGGAGTTTGAATATCTCGAAAATGCAATAGATTTATTACGTAAATTTTGAAAATTTCAAACTTTCAGAAAATTAATTTATCTTTGAGATAAATTAATAAAAATTGTTATATCATGTTGATAACATTAGGTAACAATAGGAAACGCTTAGATTTTTAAAAAATTTTTGAGGTTTCGATACTTTACAGAAGTTTAAATACTTTGAAAATTACGTTGAAAAACTATGCGAAATCAGCTAAAAAGTGATACTTTTTGAGGTATATTTTGAAATTTTCAGAGTCTCAGAAAATTAATTCATCCTTAGGATAAATTAATGAAAATAGGTGAAACATGTTGAAATCACTTAGTACGAATAGAAAACACTTAGATATTAAAAAAATTTTAGGGTCTTCAATATTTTATGGGAGTTTGAATATCTCGAAAATGCAATAGACTTATTACGTAAATTTTGAAAATTTTAAACTTTCAGAAAATTAATTTATCTTTGAGATAAATTAATAAAAATTGTTATATCATGTTGATAACATTAGGTAACAATAGGAAACGCTTAGATTTTTAAAAAATTTTGGAAGTTTCGATACTTTACAGAAGTTTAAAAACTTTGAAAATTACGTTGAAAAACTATGCGAAATCAGCTAAAAAGTGATACTTTTTGAGGTATATTTTGAAATATTCAGAGTCTCAGAAAATTAATTCATCCTGAGGATAAATTAATGAAAGTAGATGAAACATGTTGAAACCACTTGGTACGAATAGAAAACACTTAGATATTAAAATAATTTTAGGGTCTTCAATATTTTCTGGGAGTTTGAATATCTCGAAATTGCAATAGATTTATTACGTAAATTTTGAAAATTTCAAACTTTCAGAAAATTAATTTATCTTTGAGATAAATTAATAAAAATTGTTATATCATGTTGATAACATTAGGTAACAATAGGAAACGCTTAGATTTTTAAAAAATTTTGGAGGTTTCGATACTTTACAGAAGTTTAAAAACTTTGAAAATTACGTTGAAAAACTATGCGAAATCAGCTAAAAAGTGATACTTTTTGAGGTATATTTTGAAATTTTCAGAGTCTCAGAAAATTAATTCATCCTTAGGATAAATTAATGAAAATAGGTGAAACATGTTGAAACCGCTTGGTACGAGTAGAAAACACTTAGATATTAAAAAAATTTTAGGGTCTTCAATATTTTCTGGGAGTTTGAATATCTCGAAAATGCAATAGATTTATTACGTAAATTTTGAAAATTTCAAACTTTCAGAAAATTAATTTATCTTTGAGATAAATTAATAAAAATTGTTATATCATGTTGATAACATTAGGTAACAATAGGAAACGCTTAGATTTTTAAAAAATTTTGGAGGTTTCGATACTTTACAGAAGTTTAAAAACTTTGAAAATTACGTTGAAAAACTATGCGAAATCAGCTAAAAAGTGATACTTTTTGAGGTATATTTTGAAATTTTCAGGGTCTCAGAAAATTAATTCATCCTTAGGATAAATTAATGAAAATAGGTGAAACATGTTGAAACCACTTGGTACGAATAGAAAACACTTAGATATTAAAAAAATTTTAGGGTCTTCAATATTTTCTGGGAGTTTGAATATCTCGAAAATGCAATAGATTTATTACGTAAATTTTGAAAATTTCAAACTTTCAGAAAATTAATTTATCTTTGAGATAAATTAAAAAAATTGTTATATCATGTTGATAACATTAGGTAACAATAGGAAACGCTTAGATTTTTAAAAAATTTTGGAGGTTTCGATACTTTACAGAAGTTTAAAAACTTTGAAAATTAAGTTGAAAAACTATGCGAAATCAGCTAAAAAGTGATACTTTTTGAGGTATATTTTGAAATTTTCAGAGTCTCAGAAAATTAATTCATCCTTAGGATAAATTAATGAAAATAGGTGAAACATGTTGAAACCACTTGGTACGAATAGAAAACACTTAGATATTAAACAAATTTTAGGGTCTTCAATATTTTCTGGGAGTTTGAATATCTCGAAAATGCAATAGATTTATTACGTAAATTTTGAAAATTTCAAACTTTCAGAAAATTAATTTATCTTTGAGATAAATTAATAAAAATTGTTATATCATGTTGATAACATTAGGTAACAATAGGAAACGCTTAGATTTTTAAAAAATTTTGGAGGTTTCGATACTTTACATAAGTTTAAAAACTTTGAAAATTACGTTGAAAAACTATGCGAAATCAGCTAAAAAGTGATACTTTTTGAGGTATATTTTGAAATTTTCAGGGTCTCAGAAAATTAAATCATCCTTAGGATAAATTAATGAAAATAGGTGAAACATGTTGAAACCACTTGGTACGAATAGAAAACACTTAGATATTAAAAAAATTTTAGGGTCTTCAATATTTTCTGGGAGTTTGAATATCTCGAAAATGCAATAGATTTATTACGTAAATTTTGAAAATTTCAAACTTTTCAGAAAATTAATTTATCTTTGAGATAAATTAATAAAAATTGTTATATCATGTTGATAACATTAAGTAACAATAGGACACGCTTAGATTTTTAAAAAATTTTGGAGGTTTCAATATTTACAGGAGTTTAAAAACTTTGAAAATTACGTTGAAAAACTATGCGAAATCAGCTAAAAAGTGATACTTTTTGAGGTATATTTTGAAATATTCAAAGTCTCAGAAAATTAATTCATCCTTAGGATAAATTAATGAAAATAGGTGAAACATGTTGAAACCACTTGGTACGAATAGAAAACACTTAGATATTAAAAAAATTTTAGGGTCTTCAATATTTTCTGGGAGTTTGAATATCTCGAAAATGCAATAGATTTATTACGTAAATTTTGAAAATTTCAAACTTTCAGAAAATTAATTTATCTTTGAGATAAATTAATAAAAATTGTTATATCATGTTGATAACATTAGGTAACAATAGGAAACGCTTAGATTTTTAAAAAATTTTGGAGGTTTCGATACTTTACAGAAGTTTAAAAACTTTGAAAATTAAGTTGAAAAACTATGCGAAATCAGCTAAAAAGTGATACTTTTTGAGGTATATTTTGAAATTTTCAGAGTCTCAGAAAATTAATTCATCCTTAGGATAAATTAATGAAAATAGGTGAAACATGTTGAAACCACTTGGTACGAACAGAAAAACTTAGATATTAAAAAAATTTTAGGGTCTTCAATATTTTCTGGGAGTTTGAAAATCTCGAAAATGCAATAGATTTATTACGTAAATTTTGAAACTTTCAAACTTTCAGAAAATTAATTTATCTTTGAGATAAATTAATAAAAATTGTTATATCATGTTGATAACATTAGGTAACAATAGGAAACGCTTAGATTTTTAAAAAATTTTGGAGGTTTCGATACTTTACAGAAGTTTAAAAACTTTGAAAATTACGTTGAAAACCTATGCGAAATCAGCTAAAAAGTGATACTTTTTGAGGTATATTTTGAAACTTTCAGAGTCTCAGAAAATTAATTCATCCTTAGGATAAATTAATGAAAATAGGTGAAACATGTTGAAACCACTTGGTACGAATAGAAAACACTTAGATATTAAAAAAATTTTAGGGTCTTCAATATTTTCTGGGAGTTTGAATATCTCGAAAATGCAATAGATTTATTACGTAAATTTTGAAAATTTCAAACTTTCAGAAAATTAATTTATCTTTGAGATAAATTAATAAAAATTGTTATATCATGTTGATAACATTAGGTAACAATAGGAAACGCTTAGATTTTTAAAAAATTTTGGAGGTTTCGATACTTTACAGAAGTTTAAAAACTTTGAAAATTACGTTGAAAAACTATGCGAAATCAGCTAAAAAGTGATACTTTTTGAGGTATATTTTGAAATATTCAGAGTCTCAGAAAATTAATTCATCCTTAGGATAAATTAATGAAAATAGGTGAAACATGTTGAAACCACTTGGTACGAATAGAAAACACTTAGATATTAAAAAAATTTTAGGGTCTTCAATATTTTCTGGGAGTTTGAATATCTCGAAAATGCAATAGATTTATTACGTAAATTTTGAAAATTTCAAACTTTTCAGAAAATTAATTTATCTTTGAGATAAATTAATAAAAATTGTTATATCATGTTGATAACATTAGGTAACAATAGGAAACGCTTAGATTTTTAAAAATTTTGGAGGTTTCGATACTTTACAGAAGTTTAAAAACTTTGAAAATTACTTTGAAAAACTATGCGAAATCAGCTAAAAAGTGATACTTTTTTAGGTATATTTGGAAATATTCAGAGTCTCAGAAAATTAATTCATCCTTAGGAGAAATTAATGAAAATAGGTGAAACATGTTGAAACCACTTGGTACGAATAGAAAACACTTAGATATTAAAAAAAATTTTAGGGTCTTCAATATTTTCTGGGAGTTTGAATATCTCGAAAATGCAATAGATTTATTCCGTAAATTTTGAAAATTTCAAACTTTCAGAAAATTAATTTATCTTTGAGATAAATTAATAAAAATTGTTATATCATGTTGATAACATTAGGTAACAATAGGAAACGCTTAGATTTTTAAAAAATTTTGGAGTTTTCGATACTTTACAGAAGTTTAAAAACTTTGAAAATTACGTTGAAAAACTATGCGAAATCAGCTAAAAAGTGATACTTTTTGAGGTATATTTGGAAATATTCAGAGTCCCAGAAAATTAATTCATCCTTAGGAGAAATTAATGAAAATAGGTGAAACATGTTGAAACCACTTGGTACGAATAGAAAACACTTAGATATTAAAAAAAATTTTAGGGTCTTCAATATTTTCTGGGAGTTTGAATATCTCGAAAATGCAATAGATTTATTACCTAAATTTTGAAAATTTCAAACTTTCAGAAAATTAATTTATCTTTGAGATAAATTAATAAAAATTGTTATATCATGTTGATAACATTAGGTAACAATAGGAAACGCTTAGATTTTAAAAAAATTTTGGAGGTTTCGATACTTTACAGAAGTTTAAAAACTTTGAAAATTACGTTGAAAAACTATGCGAAATCAGCTAAAAAGTGATACTTTTTGAGGTATATTTTGAAATTTTCAGAGTCTCAGAAAATTAATTCATCCTCAGGATAAATTAATGAAAATAGGTGAAACATGTTGAAACCACTTGGTACGAATAGAAAACACTTAGATATTAAAAAAATTTTAGGGTCTTCAATATTTTCTGGGAATTTGAATATCTCGAAAATGCAATAGATTTATTACGTAAATTTTGAAAATTTCAAACTTTCAGAAAATTAATTTATCTTTGAGATAAATTAATAAAAATTGTTATATCATGTTGATAACATTAGGTAACAATAGGAAACGCTTAGATTTTTAAAAAATTTTGGAGGTTTCGATACTTTACAGAAGTTTAAAAACTTTGAAAATTACGTTGAAAAACAATGCGAAATCAGCTAAAAAGTGATACTTTTTGAGGTATATTTTGAAATATTCAGAGTCTCAGAAAATTAATTCATCCTTAGGATAAATTAATGAAAATAGGTGAAACATGTTGAAACCACTTGGTACGAATAGAAAACACTTAGATATTCAAAAATTTTTAGGGTCTTCAATATTTTCTGGGAGTAAGAATATCTCGAAAATGCAATAGATTTATTACGTAAATTTTGAAAATTTCAAACTTTCAGAAAATTAATTTATCTTTGAGATAAATTAATAAAAATTGTTATATCATGTTGATAACATTAAGTAACAATAGGAAACGCTTAGATTTTTAAAAAGTTTTGGAGGTTTCGATACTTTACAGAAGTTTAAAAACTGTGAAAATTACGTTGAAAAACTATGCGAAATCAGCTAAAAAGTGATACTTTTTGAGGTATATTTGGAAATATTCAGAGTCTCAGAAAATTAATTCATCCTTAGGATAAATTAATGAAAATAGGTGAAACATGTTGAAACCACTTGGTACGAATAGAAAACACTTAGATATTAAAAAAATTTTAGGGTCTTCAATATTTTCTGGGAGTTTGAATATCTGGAAAATGCAATAGATTTATTACGTAAATTTTGAAAATTTCAAACTTTCAGAAAATTAATTTATCTTTGAGATAAATTAATAAAAATTGTTATATCATGTTGATAACATTAGGTAACAATAGGAAACGCTTAGATTTTTAAAAAATTTTGGAGGTTTCGATACTTTACAGAAGTTTAAAAACATTGAAAATTACGTTGAAAAACTATGCGAAATCAGCTAAAAAGTGATACTTTTTGAGGTATATTTGGAAATATTCAGAGTCTCAGAAAATTAATTCATCCTTAGGAGAAATTAATGAAAATATGTGAAACATGTTGAAACCACTTGGTACGAATAGAAAACACTTAGATATTTAAAAAAATTTTAGGGTCTTCAATATTTTCTGGGAGTTTGAATATCTCGAAAATGCAATAGATTTATTACGTAAATTTTGAAAATTTCAAACTTTCAGAAAATTAATTTATCTTTGAGATAAATTAATAAAAATTGTTATATCATGTTGATAACATTAGGTAACAATAGGAAACGCTTAGATTTTTAAAAAATTTGGAGGTTTCGATGCTTTACAGAAGTTTAAAACTTTGAAAATTACGTTGAAAAACAATGCGAAATCAGCTAAAAAGTGATACTTTTTGAGGTATATTTTGAAATATTCAGAGTCTCAGAAAATTAATTCATCCTTAGGATAAATTAATGAAAATAGGTGAAACATGTTGAAACCACTTGGTACGAATAGAAAACACTTAGATATTAAAAAAATTTTTAGGGTCTTCAATATTTTCTGGGAGTAAGAATATCTCGAAAATGCAATAGATTTATTACGTAAATTTTGAAAATTTCAAACTTTCAGAAAATTAATTTATCTTTGAGATAAATTAATAAAAATTGTTATATCATGTTGATAACATTAAGTAACAATAGGAAACGCTTAGATTTTTAAAAAGTTTTGGAGGTTTCGATACATTACAGAAGTTTAAAAACTGTGAAAATTACGTTGAAAAACTATGCGAAATCAGCTAAAAAGTGATACTTTTTGAGGTATATTTGGAAATATTCAGAGTCTCAGAAAATTAATTCATCCTTAGGATAAATTAATGAAAATAGGTGAAACATGTTGAAACCACTTGGTACGAATAGAAAACACTTAGATATTAAAAAAATTTTAGGGTCTTCAATATTTTCTGGGAGTTTGAATATCTGGAAAATGCAATAGATTTATTACGTAAATTTTGAAAATTTCAAACTTTCAGAAAATTAATTTATCTTTGAGATAAATTAATAAAAATTGTTATATCATGTTGATAACATTAGGTAACAATAGGAAACGCTTAGATTTTTAAAAAATTTTGGAGGTTTCGATACTTTACAGAAGTTTAAAAACATTGAAAATTACGTTGAAAAACTATGCGAAATCAGCTAAAAAGTGATACTTTTTGAGGTATATTTGGAAATATTCAGAGTCTCAGAAAATTAATTCATCCTTAGGAGAAATTAATGAAAATATGTGAAACATGTTGAAACCACTTGGTACGAATAGAAAACACTTAGATATTTAAAAAAATTTTAGGGTCTTCAATATTTTCTGGGAGTTTGAATATCTCGAAAATGCAATAGATTTATTACGTAAATTTTGAAAATTTCAAACTTTCAGAAAATTAATTTATCTTTGAGATAAATTAATAAAAATTGTTATATCATGTTGATAACATTAGGTAACAATAGGAAACGCTTAGATTTTTAAAAAAATTTGGAGTTTTCGATGCTTTACAGAAGTTTAAAACTTTGAAAATTACGTTGAAAAACAATGCGAAATCAGCTAAAAAGTGATACTTTTTGAGGTATATTTTGAAATATTCAGAGTCTCAGAAAATTAATTCATCCTTAGGATAAATTAATGAAAATAGGTGAAACATGTTGAAACCACTTGGTACGAATAGAAAACACTTAGATATTAAAAAAATTTTTAGGGTCTTCAATATTTTCTGGGAGTAAGTATATCTCGAAAATGCAATAGATTTATTACGTAAATTTTGAAAATTTCAAACTTTCAGAAAATTAATTTATCTTTGAGATAAATTAATAAAAATTGTTATATCATGTTGATAACATTAAGTAACAATAGGAAACGCTTAGATTTTTAAAAAGTTTTGGAGGTTTCGATACATTACAGAAGTTTAAAAACTGTGAAAATTACGTTGAAAAACTATGCGAAATCAGCTAAAAAGTGATACTTTTTGAGGTATATTTGGAAATATTCAGAGTCTCAGAAAATTAATTCATCCTTAGGATAAATTAATGAAAATAGGTGAAACATGTTGAAACCACTTGGTACGAATAGAAAACACTTAGATATTAAAAAAATTTTAGGGTCTTCAATATTTTCTGGGAGTTTGAATATCTGGAAAATGCAATAGATTTATTACGTAAATTTTGAAAATTTCAAACTTTCAGAAAATTAATTTATCTTTGAGATAAATTAATAAAAATTGTTATATCATGTTGATAACATTAGGTAACAATAGGAAACGCTTAGATTTTTAAAAAATTTTGGAGGTTTCGATACTTTACAGAAGTTTAAAAACATTGAAAATTACGTTGAAAAACTATGCGAAATCAGCTAAAAAGTGATACTTTTTGAGGTATATTTGGAAATATTCAGAGTCTCAGAAAATTAATTCATCCTTAGGAGAAATTAATGAAAATATGTGAAACATGTTGAAACTACTTGGTACGAATAGAAAACACTTAGATATTAAAAAAATTTTAGGGTCTTCAATATTTTCTGGGAGTTTGAATATCTCGAAAATGCAATAGATTTATTACGTAAATTTTGAAAATTTCAAACTTTCAGAAAATTAATTTAACTTTGAGATAAATTAATAAAAATTGTTATATCATGTTGATAACATTAGGTAACAATAGGAAACGCTTAGATTTTTAAAAAATTTTGGAGGTTTCGATACTTTACAGAAGTTTAAAAACTTTGAAAATTACGTTGAAAAACTATGCGAAATCAGCTAAAAAGTGATACTTTTTGAGGTATATTTTGAAATATTCAGAGTCTCAGAAAATTAATTCATCCTCAGGATAAATTAATGAAAATAGGTGAAACATGTTGAAACCACTTAGTACGAATAGAAAACACTTAGATATTAAAAAAATTTTAGGGTCTTCAATATTTTCTGGGTGTTTGAATATCTCGAAAATGCAATAGATTTATTACGTAAATTTTGAAAATTTCAAACTTTCAGAAAATTAATTTATCTTTGAGATAAATTAATAAAAATTGTTATATCATGTTGATAACATTAGGTAACAATAGGAAACGCTTAGATTTTTAAAAAATTTTGGAGGTTTCGATACTTTACAGAAGTTTAAAAACTTTGAAAATTACGTTGAAAAACTATGCGAAATCAGCTAAAAAGTGATACTTTTTTAGGTATATTTTGAAATATTCAGAGTCTCAGAAAATTAATTCATCCTTAGGATAAATTAATGAAAATAGGTGAAACATGTTGAAACCACTTGGTACGAATAGAAAACACTTAGATATTAAAAAAATTTTAGGGTCTTCAATATTTTCTGTTAGTTTGAATATCTCGAAAATGCAATAGATTTATTACGTAAATTTTGAAAATTTCAAACTTTCAGAAAATTAATTTATCTTTGAGATAAATTAATAAAAATTGTTATATCATGTTGATAACATTATGTAACAATAGGAAACGCTTAGATTTTTAAAAAATTTGGAGGTTTCGATACTTTACAGAAGTTTAAAAACTGTGAAAATTACGTTGAAAAACAATGCGAAATCAGCTAAAAAGTGATACTTTTTGAGGTATATTTTGAAATTTTCAGAGTCTCAGAAAATTAATTCATCCTTAGGATAAATTAATGAAAATAGGTGAAACATGTTGAAACCACTTGGTACGAATAGAAAACACTTAGATATTAAAAAAATTTTAGGGTCTTCAATATTTTCTGTTAGTTTGAATATCTCGAAAATGCAATAGATTTATTACGTAAATTTAGAAAATTTCAAAATTTCAGAAAATTAATTTATCTTTGAGATAAATTAATAAAAATTGTTATATCATGTTGATAACATTAAGTAACAATAGGAAACGCTTAGATTTTTAAAAAATTCGGGAGGTTTCAACATTTTACAGGAGTTTTAAAACTTTGAAAATTACGTTGAAAAACTATGCGAAATCAGCTAAAAAGTGATACTTTTTTAGGTATATTTTGAAATATTCAAAGTCTCAGAAAATTAATTCATCCTTAGGATAAATTAATGAAAATAGGTGAAACATGTTGAAACCACTTGGTACGAATAGAAAACTCATAGATATTAAAAAAATTTTAGGGTCTTCAATATTTTCTGGGAGTTTGAATATCTCGAAAATGCAATAGATTTATTACGTAAATTTTGTAAATTTCAAACTTTCAGAAAATTAATTTATCTTTGAGATAAATTAATAAAAATTGTTATCTCATGTTGATAACATTAGGTAACAATAGGAAACGCTTAGATTTTTAAAAATTTTTGAGGTTTCGATACTTTACAGAAGTTTAAAAACTTTGAAAATTACGTTGAAAAACTATGCGAAATCAGCTAAAAAGTGATACTTTTTGAGGTATATTTTGAAATTTTCAGTGTCTCAGAAAATTAATTCTTCCTTAGGATAAATTAATGAAAATTGGTGAAACATGTTGAAACCACTTGGTACGAATAGAAAACACTTAGGTATTAAAAAAATTTTAGGGTCTTCAATATTTTCTGGGAGTTTGAATATCTCGAAAATGCAATAGATTTATTACGTAAATTTTGTAAATTTCAAACTTTCAGAAAATTAATTTATCTTTGAGATAAATTAATAAAAATTGTTATATCATGTTGATAACATTAGGTATCAATAGGAAACGCTTAGATTTTTAAAAAATTTTGGAGGTTTCGATACTTTACAGAAGTTTAAAAACTTTGAAAATTACGTTGAAAAACTATGCGAAAGCAGCTAAAAAGTGATACTTTTTTAGGTATATTTTGAAATATTCAGAGTCTCAGAAAATTAATTCATCCTCAGTATAAATTAATGAAAATAGGTGAAACATGTTGAAACCACTTGGTACGAATAGAAAACACTTAGATATTAAAAACATTTTAGGGTCTTCAATATTTTCTGGGAGTTTGAATATCTCGAAAATGCAATAGATTTATTACGTAAATTTTGAAAATTTCAAACTTTCAGAAAATTAATTTATCTTTGAGATAAATTAATAAAAATTGTTATATCATGTTGATAACATTAGGTAACAATAGGAAACGCTTAGATTTTTAAAAAATTTTGGAGGTTTCGATACTTTACAGAAGTTTAAAAACTTCGAAAATTACGTTGAAAAACTATGCGAAATCAGCTAAAAAGTGATACTTTTTGAGGTATATTTTGAAATTTTCAGAGTCTCAGAAAATTAATTCATCCTTAGGATAAATTAATGAAAATAGGTGAAACATGTTGAAACCACATGGTACGAATAGAAAACACTTAGGTATTAAAAAAATTTTAGGGTCTTCAATATTTTCTGGGAGTTTGAATATCTCGAAAATGCAATAGATTTATTACGTAAATTTTGAAAATTTCAAACTTTCAGAAAATTAATTTATCTTTGAGATAAATTAATAAAAATTGTTATATCATGTTGATAACATTAGGTAACAATAGGAAACGCTTAGATTTTTAAAAAATTTTGGAGGTTTCGATACTTTACAGAAGTTTAAAAACTTTGAAAATTACGTTGAAAAACTATGCGAAATCAGCTAAAAAGTGATACTTTTTGAGGTCTATTTTGAAATATTCAGAGTCTCAGAAAATTAATTCATCCTTAGGATAAATTAATGAAAATAGGTGAAACATGTTGAAACCACTTGGTACGAATAGAAAACACTTAGATATTAAAAAAATTTTAGGGTCTTCAATATTTTCTGGGAGTTTGAATATCTCGAAAAGGCAATAGATTTATTACGTAAATTTTGTAAATTTCAAACTTTCAGAAAATTAATTTATCTTTGAGATAAATTAATAAAAATTGTTATATCATGTTGATAACATTAGGTAACAATAGGAAACGCTTAGATTTTTAAAAAATTTTGGAGGTTTCGATACTTTACAGAAGTTTAAAAACTTTGAAAATTACGTTGAAAAACTATGCGAAATCAGCTAAAAAGTGATACTTTTTGAGGTATATTTTGAAATATTCAGAGTCTCAGAAAATTAATTCATCCTTAGGATAACTTAATGAAAATAGGTGAAACATGTTGAAACCACTTGGTACGAATAGAAAACACTTAGGTATTAAAAAAATTTTAGGGTCTTCAATATTTACTGGGAGTTTGAATATCTGGAAAATGCAATAGATTTATTACGTAAATTTTGTAAATTTCAAACTTTCAGAAAATTAATTTATCTTTGAGATAAATTAATAAAAATTGTTATATCATGTTGATAACATTAGGTAACAATAGGAAACGCTTAGATTTTTTGAAAAATTTTGGAGGTTTCGATACTTTACAGAAGTTTAAAAACTTTGAAAATTACGTTGAAAAACTATGCGAAATCAGCTAAAAAGTGATACTTTTTTAGGTATATTTTGAAATTTTCAGAGTCTCAGAAAATTAATTCATCCTTAGGATAAATTAATGAAAATAGGTGAAACATGTTGAAACCACTTGGTACGAATAGAAAACACTTAGATATTAAAAAAATTTTAGGGTCTTCAATATTTTCTGGGAGTTTGAATATCTCGAAAATGCAATAGATTTATTACGTAAATTTTGAAAATTTCAAACTTTCAGAAAATTAATTTATCTTTGAGATAAATTAATAAAAATTGTTATATCATGTTGATAACATTAGGTAACAATAGGAAACGCTTAGATTTTTAAAAAATTTTGGAGGTTTCGATACTTTACAGAAGTTTAAAAACTTTGAAAATTACGTTGAAAAACTATGCGAAATCAGCTAAAAAGTGATACTTTTTGAGGTATATTTTGAAATTTTCAGAGTCTCAGAAAATTAATTCATCCTTAGGATAAATTAATGAAAATAGGTGAAACATGTTGAAACCACATGGTACGAATAGAAAACACTTAGGTATTAAAAAAATTTTAGGGTCTTCAATATTTTCTGGGAGTTTGAATATCTCGAAAATGCAATAGATTTATTACGTAAATTTTGTAAATTTCAAACTTTCAGAAAATTAATTTATCTTTGAGATAAATTAATAAAAATTGTTATATCTTATTGATAACATTAGGTAACAATAGGAAACGCTTAGATTTTTAAAAAATTTTGGAGGTTTCGATGCTTTACAGAAGTTTAAAAACTTTGAAAATTACGTTGAAAAACTATGCGAAATCAGCTAAAAAGTGATACTTTTTGAGGTATATTTTGAAATATTCAAAGTCTCAGAAAATTAATTCATCCTTAGGATAAATTAATGAAAATAGGTGAAACATGTTGAAACCACTTGGTACGAATAGAAAACACTTAGTTATTAAAAAAATTTTAGGGTCTTCAATATTTTGTGGGAGTTTGAATATCCCGAAAATGCAATAGATTTATTACGTAAATTTTGAAAATTTCAAACTTTCAGAAAATTAATTTATCTTTGAGATAAATTAATAAAAATTGTTATATCATGTTGATAACATTAGGTAACAATAGGAAACGCTTAGATTTTTAAAAATTTTGGAGGTTTCGATAATTTACAGAAGTTTAAAAACTTTGAAAATTACGTTGAAAAACTATGCGAAATCAGCTAAAAAGTGATACTTTTTTAGGTATATTTTGAAATTTTCAGAGTCTCAGAAAATTAATTCATCCTTAGGATAAATTAATGAAAATAGGTGAAACATGTTGAAACCACTTGGTATGAATAGAAAACACTTAGGTATTAAAAAAATTTTAGGGTCTTCAATATTTTCTGGGAGTTTGAATATCTCGAAAATGCAATAGATTTATTACGTAAATTTTGAAAATTTCAAACTTTCAGTAAAATTAATTTATCGTTGAGAAAAATTAATAAAAATTGTTATATCATGTTGATAACATTAGGTAACAATAGGAAACGCTTAGATTTTTAAAAAATTTTGGAGGTTTCGATATTTTACAGAAGTTTCAAAACTTTGAAAATTACGTTGAAAAACTATGCGAAATCAGCTAAAAAGTGATACTTTTTGAGGTATATTTTGAAAATTTCAGAGTCTCAGAAAATTAATTCATCCTTAGGATAACTTAATGAAAATAGGTGAAACATGTTGAAACCACTTGGTACGAATAGAAAACACTTATGTATTAAAAAAATTTTAGGGTCTTCAATATTTTCTGGGAGTTTGAATATCTCGAAAATGCAATAGATTTATTACGTAAATTTTGTAAATTTCAAACTTTCAGAAAATTAATTTATCTTTGAGATAAATTAATAAAAATTGTTATATCATGTTGATAACATTAGGTATCAATAGGAAACGCTTAGATTTTTAAAAAATTTTGGAGGGTTCGATACTTTACAGAAGTTTAAATACTTTGAAAATTACGTTGAAAAACTATGCGAAATCAGCTAAAAAGTGATACTTTTTGAGGTATATTTTGAAATTTTCAGAGTCTCAGAAAATTAATTCATCCTTGGGGTAAATTAATGAAAATAGGTGAAACATGTTGAAATCACTTGGTACGAATAGAAAACACTTAGATATTAAAAAAATTTTAGGGTCTTCAATATTTTCTGGGAGTTTGAATATCTCGAAAATGCAATAGATTTATTACGTAAATTTTGAAAATTTCAAACTTTCAGAAAATTAATTTATCTTTGAGATAAATTAATAAAAATTGTTATATCATGTTGATAACATTAGGTAACAATAGGAAACGCTTAGATTTTTAAAAAATTTTGGAGGTTTCGATACTTTACAGAAGTTTAAAAACTTTGAAAATTACGTTGAAAAACTATGCGAAATCAGCTAAAAAGTGATACTTTTTGAGGTCTATTTTGAAATATTCAGAGTCTCAGAAAATTAATTCATCCTTAGGATAAATTAATGAAAATAGGTGAAACATGTTGAAACCACTTGGTACGAATAGAAAACACTTAGATATTAAAAAAATTTTAGGGTCTTCAATATTTTCTGGGAGTTTGAATATCTCGAAAAGGCAATAGATTTATTACGTAAATTTTGTAAATTTCAAACTTTCAGAAAATTAATTTATCTTTGAGATAAATTAATAAAAATTGTTATATCATGTTGATAACATTAGGTAACAATAGGAAACGCTTAGATTTTTAAAAAATTTTGGAGGTTTCGATACTTTACAGAAGTTTAAATACTTTGAAAATTACGTTGAAAAACTATGCGAAATCAGCTAAAAAGTGATACTTTTTGAGGTATATTTTGAAATATTCAGAGTCTCAGAAAATTAATTCATCCTTAGGATAACTTAATGAAAATAGGTGAAACATGTTGAAACCACTTGGTACGAATAGAAAACACTTAGGTATTAAAAAAATTTTAGGGTCTTCAATATTTACTGGGAGTTTGAATATCTGGAAAATGCAATAGATTTATTACGTAAATTTTGTAAATTTCAAACTTTCAGAAAATTAATTTATCTTTGAGATAAATTAATAAAAATTGTTATATCATGTTGATAACATTAGGTAACAATAGGAAACGCTTAGATTTTTTGAAAAATTTTGGAGGTTTCGATACTTTACAGAAGTTTAAAAACTTTGAAAATTACGTTGAAAAACTATGCGAAATCAGCTAAACAGTGATACTTTTTTAGGTATATTTTGAAATTTTCAGAGTCTCAGAAAATTAATTCATCCTTAGGATAAATTAATGAAAATAGGTGAAACATGTTGAAACCACTTGGTACGAATAGAAAACACTTAGATATTAAAAAAATTTTAGGGTCTTCAATATTTTCTGGGAGTTTGAATATCTCGAAAATGCAATAGATTTATTACGTAAATTTTGAAAATTTCAAACTTTCAGAAAATTAATTTATCTTTGAGATAAATTAATAAAAATTGTTATATCATGTTGATAACATTAGGTAACAATAGGAAACGCTTAGATTTTTAAAAAATTTTGGAGGTTTCGATACTTTACAGAAGTTTAAAAACTTTGAAAATTACGTTGAAAAACTATGCGAAATCAGCTAAAAAGTGATACTTTTTGAGGTATATTTTGAAATTTTCAGAGTCTCAGAAAATTAATTCATCCTTAGGATAAATTAATGAAAATAGGTGAAACATGTTGAAACCACATGGTACGAATAGAAAACACTTAGGTATTAAAAAAATTTTAGGGTCTTCAATGTTTTCTGGGAGTTTGAATATCTCGAAAATGCAATAGATTTATTACGTAAATTTTGTAAATTTCAAACTTTCAGAAAATTAATTTATCTTTGAGATAAATTAATAAAAATTGTTATATCGTATTGATAACATTAGGTAACAATAGGAAACGCTTAGATTTTTAAAAAATTTTGGAGGTTTCGATGCTTTACAGAAGTTTAAAAACTTTGAAAATTACGTTGAAAAACTATGCGAAATCAGCTAAAAAGTGATACTTTTTGAGGTATATTTTGAAATATTCAAAGTCTCAGAAAATTAATTCATCCTTAGGATAAATTAATGAAAATAGGTGAAACATGTTGAAAACACTTGGTACGAATAGAAAACACTTAGTTATTAAAAAAATTTTAGGGTCTTCAATATTTTGTGGGAGTTTGAATATCCCGAAAATGCAATAGATTTATTACGTAAATTTTGAAAATTTCAAACTTTCAGAAAATTAATTTATCTTTGAGATAAATTAATAAAAATTGTTATATCATGTTGATAACATTAGGTAACAATAGGAAACGCTTAGATTTTTAAAAATTTTGGAGGTTTCGATACTTTACAGAAGTTTAAAAACTTTGAAAATTACGTTGAAAAACTATGCGAAATCAGCTAAAAAGTGATACTTTTTTAGGTATATTTTGAAATTTTCAGAGTCTCAGAAAATTAATTCATCCTTAGGATAAATTAATGAAAATAGGTGAAACATGTTGAAACCACTTGGTATGAATAGAAAACACTTAGGTATTAAAAAAATTTTAGGGTCTTCAATATTTTCTGGGAGTTTGAATATCTCGAAAATGCAATAGATTTATTACGTAAATTTTGAAAATTTCAAACTTTCAGAAAATTAATTTATCGTTGAGAAAAATTAATAAAAATTGTTATATCATGTTGATAACATTAGGTAACAATAGGAAACGCTTAGATTTTTAAAAAATTTTGGAGGTTTCGATATTTTACAGAAGTTTAAAAACTTTGAAAATTACGTTGAAAAACTATGCGAAATCAGCTAAAAAGTGATACTTTTTGAGGTATATTTTGAAAATTTCAGAGTCTCAGAAAATTAATTCATCCTTAGGATAACTTAATGAAAATAGGTGAAACATGTTGAAACCACTTGGTACGAATAGAAAACACTTATGTATTAAAAAAATTTTAGGGTCTTCAATATTTTCTGGGAGTTTGAATATCTCGAAAATGCAATAGATTTATTACGTAAATTTTGTAAATTTCAAACTTTCAGAAAATTAATTTATCTTTGAGATAAATTAATAAAAATTGTTATATCATGTTGATAACATTAGG
Source organism: Ascarosepion bandense (assembly GCA_037127315.1). Classification (NCBI taxonomy): domain Eukaryota; kingdom Metazoa; phylum Mollusca; class Cephalopoda; order Sepiida; family Sepiidae; genus Ascarosepion; species Ascarosepion bandense. Next base: position 37,916 of record JBBBDQ010025097.1, read on the forward strand.
TAACAATAGGAAACGCTTAGATTTTTAAAAAATTTTGGAGGTTTCGATACTTTACAGAAGTTTAAAAACTTTGAAAATTACGTTGAAAAACTATGCGAAATCAGCTAAAAAGTGATACTTTTTGAGGTCTATTTTGAAATTTTCAGAGTCTCAGAAAATTAATTCATCCTTAGGATAAATTAATGAAAATAGGTGAAACATGTTGAAACCACTTGGTACGAATAGAAAACACTTAGATATTAAAAAAATTTTAGGGTCTTCAATATTTTCTGGGAGTTTGAATATCTCGAAAATGCAATAGATTTATTACGTAAATTTTGTAAATTTCAAACTTTCAGAAAATTAATTTATCTTTGAGATAAATTAATAAAAATTGTTATATCATGTTGATAACATTAGGTAACAATAGGAAACGCTTAGATTTTTAAAAAATTTTGGAGGTTTCGATACTTTACAGAAGTTTAAAAACTTTGAAAATTACGTTGAAAAACTATGCGAAATCAGCTAAAAAGTGATACTTTTTGAGGTATATTTTGAAATTTTCAGAGTCTCAGAAAATTAATTCATCCTTAGGATAAATTAATGAAAATAGGTGAAACATGTTGAAACCACTTGGTACGAATAGAAAACACTTAGATATTAAAAAAATTTTAGGGTCTTCAATATTTTTTGGGAGTTTGAATATCTCGAAAATGCAATAGATTTATTACGTAAATTTTGAAAATTTCAAATTTCAGGAAATTAATTTATCTTTGAGATAAATTAATAAAAATTGTTATATCATGTTGATAACATTAGGTAACAATAGGAAACGCTTAGATTTTTAAAAAATTTTGGAGGTTTCGATACTTTACAGAAGTTTAAAAACTTTGAAAATTACGTTGAAAAACTATGCGAAATCAGCTAAAAAGTGATACTTTTTGAGGTATATTTTGAAATTTTCAGAGTCTCAGAAAATTAATTCATCCTCAGGATAAATTAATGAAAATAGGTGAAACATGTTGAAACCACTTGGTACGAATAGAAAACACTTAGATATTAAAAAAAATTTTGGGTCTTCAATATTTTCTGGGAGTTTGAATATCTCGAAAATGCAATAGATTTATTACGTAAATTTTGAAAATTTCAAACTTTCAGAAAATTAATTTATCTTTGAGATAAATTAATAAAAATTGTTATATCATGTTGATAACATTAGTTAACATTAGGAAACGCTTAGATTTTTAAAAAATTTTGGAGGTTTCGATACTTTACAGAAGTTTAAATACTTTGAAAATTACGTTGATTAAAACTATGCGAAATCAGCTAAAAAGTGATACTTTTTGAGGTATATTTTGAAATTTTCAGAGTCTCAGAAAATTAATTCATCCTTAGGGTAAATTAATGAAAATAGGTGAAACATGTTGAAACCACTTGATACGAATAGAAAACACTTAGATATTAAAAAAATTTTAGGGTCTTCAATATTTTCTGGGAGTTTGAATATCTCGAAAATGCAATAGATTTATTACGTAAATTTTGAAAATTTCAAACTTTCAGAAAATTAATTTATCTTTCAGATAAATTAATAAAAATTGTTATATCATGTTGATAACATTAGGTAACAATAGGAAACGCTTAGATTTTTAAAAAATTTTGGAGGTTTCGATACTTTACAGAAATTTAAAAACTTTGAAAATTACGTTGAAAAACTATGCGAAATCAGCTAAAAAGTGATTCTTTTTGAGGTATATTTTGAAATTTTCAGAGTCTCAGAAAATTAATTCATCCTTTGGATAAATTAATGAAAATAGGTGAAACATGTTGAAACCACTTGGTACGAATAGAAAACACTTAGATATTAAAAAAATTTTAGGGTCTTCAATATTTTCTGGGAGTTTGAATATCTCGAAAATGCAATAGATTTATTACGCAAATTTTGAAAATTTCAAACTTTCAGAAAATTAATTTATCTTTGAGATAAATTAATAAAAATTGTTATATCATGTTGATAACATTAGGTAACAATAGGAAACGCTTAGATTTTTAAAAAATTTTGGAGGTTTCGATACTTTACAGAAGTTTAAAAACTTTGAAAATTACGTTGAAAAACTATGAGAAATCAGCTAAAAAGTGATACTTTTTGAGGTATATTTTGAAATTTTCAGAGTCTCAGAAAATTAATTCATCCTTAGGATAAATTAATGAAAATAGGTGAAACATGTTGAAACCACTTGGTACGAATAGAAAACACTTAGGTATTAAAAAAATTTTAGGGTCTTCAATATTTTCTGGGAGTTTGAATATCTCGAAAATGCAATAGATTTATTACGTAAATTTTGAAAATTTCAAACTTTCAGAAAATTAATTTATCTTTGAGATAAATTAATAAAAATTGTTATATCATGTTGATAACATTAGGTAACAATAGGAAACGCTTAGATTTTTAAAAAATCTTGGAGGTTTCGATACTTTACAGAAGTTTAAAAACTTTGAAAATTACGTTGAAAAACTATGCGAAATCAGCTAAAAAGTGATACTTTTTGAGGTATATTTTGAAATTTTCAGAGTCTCAGAAAATTAATTCATCCTTAGGATAAATTAATGAAAATAGGTGAAACATGTTGAAACCACTTGGTACGAATAGAAAACACTTAGATATTAAAAAAATTTTAGGGTCTTCAATATTTTCTGGGAGTTTGAATATCTCGAAAATGCAATAGATTTATTACGTAAATTTTGAAAATTTCAAACTTTCAGAAAATTAATTTATCTTTGAGATAAATTAATAAAAATTGTTATATCATGTTGATAACATTAGGTAACAATAGGAAACGCTTAGATTTTTAAAAAATTTTGGAGGTTTCGATACTTTACAGAAGTTTAAAAACTTTGAAAATTACGTTGAAAAACTATGCGAAATCAGCTAAAAAGTGATACTTTTTGAGGTATATTTTGAAATTTTCAGAGTCTCAGAAAATTAATTCATCCTTAGGATAAATTAATGAAAATAGGTGAAACATGTTGAAACCACTTGGTACGAATAGAAAACACTTAGATATTAAAAAAATTTTAGGGTCTTCAATATTTTCTGGGAGTTTGAATATCTCGAAAATGCAATAGATTTATTACGTAAATTTTGAAAATTTCAAACTTTCAGAAAATTAATTTATCTTTGAGATAAATTAATAAAAATTGTTATATCATGTTGATAACATTAGGTAACAATAGGAAACGCTTAGATTTTTAAAAAATTTTGGAGGTTTCGATACTTTACAGAAGTTTAAAAACTTTGAAAATTACGTTGAAAAACTATGCGAAATCAGCCAAAAAAGTGATACTTTTTGAGGTATATTTTGAAATTTTCAGAGTCTCAGAAAATTAATTCATCCTTAGGATATATTAATGAAAATAGGTGAAACATGTTGAAACCACTTGGTACGAATAGAAAACACTTAGATATTAAAAAAATTTTAGGGTCTTCAATATTTTCTGGGAGTTTGAATATCTCGAAAATGCAATAGATTTATTACGTAAATTTTGTAAATTTCAAACTTTCAGAAAATTAATTTATCTTTGAGATAAATTAATAAAAATTGTTATATCATGTTGATAACATTAGGTAACAATAGGAAACGCTTAGATTTTAAAAAAATTTTGGAGGTTTCGATACTTTACAGAAGTTTAAAAACTTTGAAAATTACGTTGAAAAACTATGCGAAATCAGCTAAAAAGTGATACTTTTTGAGGTATATTTTGAAATTTTCAGAGTCTTCAGAAAATTAATTCATCCTTAGGATAAATTAATGAAAATAGGTGAAACATGTTGAAACCACTTGGTACGAATAGAAAACACTTAGGTATTAAAAAAATTTTAGGGTCTTCAATATTTTCTGGGAGTTTGAATATCTCGAAAATGCAATAGATTTATTACGTAAATTTTGAAAATTTCAAACTTTCAGAAAATTAATTTATCGTTGAGATAAATTAATAAAAATTGTTATATTCATGTTGATAACATTAGGTAACAATAGGAAACGCTTAGATTTTTAAAAAATTTTGGAGGTTTCGATACTTTACAGAAGTTTAATAACTTTGAAAATTACGTTGAAAAACTATGCGAAATCAGCTAAAAAGTGATACTTTTTGAGGTATATTTTGAAATTTTCAGAGTCTCAGAAAATTAATTCATCCTTAGGATAAATTAATGAAAATAAGTGAAACATGTTGAAACCACGTGGTACGAATAGAAAACACTTAGATATTAAAAAAATTTTAGGGTCTTCAATATTTTCTGGGAGTTTGAATATCTCGAAAATGCAATAGATTTATTACGTAAATTTTGAAAATTTCAAACTTTCAGAAAATTAATTTATCTTTGAGATAAATTAATAAAAATTGTTATATCATGTTGATAACATTAGGTAACAATAGGAAAAGCTTAGATTTTAAAAAAATTTTGGAGGTTTCGATACTTTACAGAAGTTTAAAAACTTTGAAAATTACGTTGAAAAACTATGCGAAATCAGCTAAAAAGTGATACTTTTTGAGGTATATTTTGAAATATTCAGAGTCTCAGAAAATTAATTCATCCTTAGGATAAATTAATGAAAATAGGTGAAACATGTTGAAACCACTTGGTACGAATAGAAAACACTTAGATATTAAAAAAATTATAGGGTCTTCAATATTTTCTGGGAGTTTGAATATCTCGAAAATGCAATAGATTTATTACGTAAATTTTGAAAATTTCAAACTTTCAGAAAATTAATTTATCTTTGAGATAAATTAATAAAAATTGTTATATCATGTTGATAACATTAGGTAACAATAGGAAACGCTTAGATTTTTAAAAAATTTTGGAGGTTTCGATACTTTACAGAAGTTTAAAAACTTTGAAAATTACGTTGAAAAACTATGCGAAATCAGCTAAAAAGTGATACTTTTTGAGGTATATTTTGAAATTTTCAGAGTCTCAGAAAATTAATTCATCCTTAGGATAAATTAATGAAAATAGGTGAAACATGTTGAAACCACTTGGTACGAATAGAAAACACTTAGATATTAAAAAAATTTTAGGGTCTTCAATATTTTCTGGGAGTTTGAATATCTCGAAAATGCAATAGATTTATTACGTAAATTTTGAAAATTTCAAACTTTCAGAAAATTAATTTAACTTTGAGATAAATTAATAAAAATTGTTATATCATGTTGATAACATTAGGTAACAATAGGAAACGCTTAGATTTTTAAAAAATTTTGGAGGTTTCGATACTTTACAGAAGTTTAAAAACTTTGAAAATTACGTTGAAAAACTATGCGAAATCAGCCAAAAAAGTGATACTTTTTGAGGTATATTTTGAAATTTTCAGAGTCTCAGAAAATTAATTCATCCTTAGGATATATTAATGAAAATAGGTGAAACATGTTGAAACCACTTGGTACGAATAGAAAACACTTAGACATTAAAAAAATTTTAGGGTCTTCAATATTTTCTGGGAGTTTGAATATCTCGAAAATGCAATAGATTTATTACGTAAATTTTGTAAATTTCAAACTTTCAGAAAATTAATTTATCTTTGAGTTAAATTAATAAAAATTGTTATATCATGTTGATAACATTAGGTAACAATAGGAAACGCTTAGATTTAAAAATGTTTTGGAGGTTTCGATACTTTACAGAAGTTTAAAAACTTTGAAAATTACGTTGAAAAACTATGCGAAATCAGCTAAAAAGTGATACTTTTTGAGGTATATTTTGAAATTTTCAGAGTCTCAGAAAATTAATTCATCCTTAGGATAAATTAATGAAAATAGGTGAAACATGTTGAAACCACTTGGTACGAATAGAAAACACTTAGATATTAAAAAAATTTTAGGGTCTTCTATATTTTCTGCGAGTTTGAATATCTCGAAAATGCAATAGATTTATTACGTAAATTTTGAAAATTTCAAGCTTTCCAAAAATTAATATATCTTTGAGATAAATTAATAAAAATTGTTATATAATGTTGATAACATTAGGTAACAATAGGAAACGTTTAGATTTTAAAAAAATTTTGGAGGTTTCGATACTTTACAGAAGTTTAAAAACTTTGAAATTTACGTTGAAAAACTATGCGAAATCAGCTAAAAAGTGATACTTTTTGAGGTATTTTTTGAAATTTTCAGAGTCTCAGAAAATTAATTCATCCTTAGGATAAATTAATGAAAATAGGTGAAACATGTTGAAACCACTTGGTACGAATAGAAAACACTTAGATATTAAAAAAATTTTAGGGTCTTCAATATTTTCTGGGAGTTTGAATATCTCGAAAATATTTTATTACGTAAAAAGATTTATTACGTAAATTTTGAAAATTTCAAACTTTAAGAAAATTAATTTATCTTTGAGATAAATTAATAAAAATTGTTATATCATGTTGATAACATTAGGTAACAATAGGAAACGCTTAGATTTTTAAAAAATTTTGGAGGTTTCGATACTTTACAGAATTTTAAAAACTTTGAAAATTACGTTGAAAAACTGTGCGAAATCAGCTAAAAAGTGATACTTTTTGAGGTATATTTTGAAATATTCAGAGTCTCAGAAAATTAATTCATCCTTAGGATAAATTAATGAAAATAGGTGAAACATCTTGAAAGCCTTGGTACGAATAGGAAACACTTAGATATTAAAAAAATTTTAGGGTCTTCAATATTTTCTGGGAGTTTGAATATCTCGAAAATGCAATAGATTTATTATGTAAATTTTGAAAATTTCAAACTTTCAAAAAAATTAATTTATCTTTGAGATAAATTAATAAAAATTGTTATATCATGTTGATAAAATTAGGTAACAATAGGAAACGCTTAGATTTTAAAAAAATGTTGGAGGTTTCGATACTTTACAGAAGTTTAAAAACTTTGAAAATTACGTTGAAAAACTATGCGAAATCAGCTAAAAAGTGATACTTTTTGAGGTATATTTTGAAATATTCAGAGTCTCAGAAAATTAATTCATCCTTAGGATAAATTAATGAAAATAGGTGAAACATGTTGAAACCACTTGGTACGAATAGAAAACACTTAGATATTAAAAAAATTTTAGGGTCTTCAATATTTTCTGCGAGTTTGAATATCTCGAAAATACAATAGATTTATTACGTAAATTTTGAAAATTTCAAACTTTCAGAAAATTAATTTATCTTTGAGATAAATTAATGAAAATTGTTATATCATGTTGATAATATTAGGTAGCAATAGGAAACGCTTAGATTTTTAAAAAATTTTGGAGTTTTCGATACTTTACAGAAGTTTAAAAACTTTGAAAATTACGTTGAAAAACTATGCGAAATCAGCTAAAAAGTGATACTTTTTGAGGTATATTTTGAAATATTCAGAGTCTCAGAAAATTAATTCATCCTTAGGATAATTTAATGAAAATAGGTGAAACATGTTGAAACCACTTGGTACGAATAGAAAACACTTAGATATTAAAAAAATTTTAGGGTCTTCAATATTTTCGGGGCGTTTGAATATCTCGAAAATGCAATAGATTTATTACGTAAATTTTGAAAATTTCAAACTTTCAGAAAATTAATTTGTCTTTGAGATAAATTAATAAAAATTGTTATATCATGTTGATAATATTAGGTAACAATAGGAAACCCTTAGATTTTTAAAAAATTTTGGAGGTTTCGATACTTTACAGAAGTTTAAGTACTTTGAAAATTACGTTGAAAAACTATGCGAAATCAGCTAAAAAGTGATACTTTTTGAGGTATATTTTGAAATATTCAGAGTCTCAGAAAATTAATTCATCCTTAGGATAAATTAATGAAAATAAGTGAAACATCTTGAAACCCCTTGGTACAAATAGAAAACACTTAGATATTAAAAAAATTTTAGGGTCTTCAATATTTTCTGGGAGTTTGAATATCTCGAAATGCAATAGATTTATTACGTAAATTTCGAAAATCTCAAACTTTCAAAAAATTAATTTATCTTTGAGATAAATTAATAAAAATTGTTATATCATGTTGATAATATTAGGTAACAATAGGAAACGCTTAGATTTTTAAAAAATTCTGGAGGTTTCGATACTTTACAGAAGTTTAAGAACTTTGAAAATTACGTTGAAAAACTATGCGAAATCAGCTAAAAAGTGATACTTTTTGAGGTATATTTTGAAATATTCAGAGTCTCAGAAAATTAATTCATCCTTAGGATAAATTAATGAAAATAGGTGAAACATGTTGAAACCACTTGGTACGAATAGAAAACACTTAGATATTAAAAAAATTTTAGGGTCTTCAATATTTTCTGGGAGTTTGAATATCTCGAAAATGCAATAGATTTATTACGTAAATTTTGAAAATTTCAAACATTCAGAAAATTAATTTATCTTTGAGATAAATTAATAAAAATTGTTATATCATGTTGATAACATTAGGTAACAATAGGAAACGTTTAGATTTTCAAAAAATTTTGGAGGTTTCGATACTTTACAGAAGTTTAAAAACTTTGAAAATTACGTTGAAAAACTATGCGAAATCAGCTAAAAAGTGATACTTTTTGAGGTATATTTTGAAATATTCAGAGTCTCAGAAAATTAATTCATCCTTAGGATAAATTAATGAAAATAGGTGAAACATGTTGAAACCACTTGGTACGAATAGAAAACACTTAGATATTAAAAAAATTTTAGGGTCTTCAATATTTTCTGGGAGTTTGAATATCTCGAAAATGCAATAGATTTATTACGTAAATTTTGAAAATTTCAAACTTTCAGAAAATTAATTTATCTTTGAGATAAATTAATAAAAATTGTTATATCATGTTGATAACATTAGGTAACAATAGGAAACGTTTAGATTTTTAAAAAATTTTGGAGGTTTCGATACTTTACAGAAGTTTAAAAACTTTGAAAATTACGTTGAAAACTATGCGAAATCAGCTAAAAAGTGATACATTTTGAGGTATATTTTGAAATATTGAGAATCTCAGAAAATTAATTCATCGTTAGGATAAATTAATGAAAATAAGTGAAACATCTTGAAACACCTTGGTACGAATAGAAAACACTTAGATATTAAAAAAATTTTAGGGTCTTCAATATTTTCTGGGAGTTTGAATATCTCGAAAATGCAATAGATTTATTACGTAAATTTTGAAAATTTCAAACTTTCAGAAAATTAATTTATCTTTGAGATAAATTAATAAAAATTGTTATATCATGTTGATAACATTAAGTAAGAATAGGAAACGCTTAGATTTTTAAAAAATTTTGGAGGTTTCGATACTTTACAGAAGTTTAAATACTTTGAATATTACATTGAAAAACTATGAGAAATCAGCTAAAAAGTGATATTTTTTAGGTATATTTTGAAATTTTCAGAGTCACAGAAAATTAATTCATCCTTAGGATAAATTAATGAAAATAGGTGAAACATGTTGAATCCACTTGGTACGAATAGAAAACACTTAGATATTAAAAAAATTTCAGAGTCTTCAATATTTTCTGGGAGTTTGAATATCTCGAAAATGCAATAGATTTATTACGTAAATTTTGAAAAATTCAAACTTTCAAAAAATTAATTTATCTTTGAGATAAATTAATAAAAATTGTTATATCATGTTGATAACATTAGGTAACAATAAGAAACGCTTAGATTTGAAAAAAATATTGGAGGTTTCGGTACTTTACAGAAGTTTAAACACTTTGAAAATTACGTTGAAAAACTATGCGAAATCAGCTAAAAAGTGATACTTTTTGAGGTATATATTGAAATATTCAGAGTCTCAGAAAATTAATTCATCCTTAGGATAATTTAATGAAAATAGGTGAAACATGTTGAAACCTCTTGTTACGAATAGAAAACACTTAGATATTAAAAAAATTTTAGGGTCTTCAATATTTTCTGGGAGTTTGAATATCTCGAAAATGCAATAGATATATTGCGTAAATTTTGAAAATTTCAAACTTTCAGAAAATTAATTTATCTTTGAGATAAATTAATAAAACTTGTTATATCATGTTGATAACATTAGGTAACAATAGGAAACGCTTAGATTTTTAAAAAATTTTGGAGGTTTCGATACTTTACAGAAGTTTAAAAACTTTGAAAATTACGTTGAAGAACTATGCGAAATCAGCTAAAAAGTGATACTTTTTGATGTATATTTTGAAATTATCAGAGTCTCAGAAAATTAATTCATCCTTAGGATAAATTAATGAAAATAGATGAAACATGTTGAAACCACGTGGTACGAATAGAAAACACTTAGATATTAAATAAATTTTAGGGTCTTCAATATTTTCTGGGAGTTTGAATATCTCGAATATGCAATAGATTTATTACGTGAATTTTGAGAAATTCAAACTTTCAAAAAATTAATTTATCTTTGAGATAAATTAATAAAAATTGTTATATCATGTTGATAACATTAGGTAACAATAGGAAACGCTTAGATTTTTAAAAAAATTTGGAGTTTTCGATACTTTACAGAAGTTTAAAAACTTTGAAAATTACGTTGAAAAACTATGCGAAATCATCTAAAAAGTGATACATTTTGAGGTATATTTTAATATTTTCAGAGTCCCAGAAAATTAATTCATCCTTAGGATAAATTAATGAAAATAGTTGAAACATGTTGAAACCACTTGGGACAAATAGAAAACACTTAGATATTAAAAAAATTTTAGGATCTTCAATATTTTCTGGGAGTTTGAATATCGCGAAAATGCAATTGATTTATTACGTAAATTTTAAAAATTTCAAACTTTTCCAAAAATTAATTTATCTTTGAGATAAATTAATAAAAATTGTTATATTATGTTGATAACATTAGGTAACAATAGGAAACGCTTAGATTTTTAAAAAATTCTGGAGTTTTCGAGACTTTACAGAAGTTTAAAAACTTTGAAAATTACGTTGAAAAACTATGCGAAATCAGCTAAAAAGTGATACTTTTTGAGGTATATTTTGAAATTTTCAGAGTCTCAGAAAATTAATTCATCCTTAGGATAAATTAATGAAAATAGGTGAAACATGTTGAAACCACGTGGTACGAATAGAAAACACTTAGATGTTAAAAAAATTTTAGGGTCTTCAATATTTTCTGGGAGTTTGAATATCACGAAAATGCAATAGATTTATTACGTAAATTTTGAAAATTTCAAACTTTCAAATAATTAATTTATCTTTGAGATAAATTAATAAAAATTCTTATATCATGTTGATAACATTAGGTAACAATAGGAAACGCTTAGATTTTTAAAAAAATTCTGGAGGTTTCGATATTTACAGAAGTTTAAAAACTTTGAAAATTACGTTGAAAAACTATGCGAAATCAGCTAAAAAGTGATACTTTTTTAAGTATATTTTGAAATTTTCAGAGTCTCAGGAAATTAATTCATCCTTAGGATAATTTAATGAAAATAGGTGAAACATGTTGAAACCACTTGGTATGAATAGAAAACACTTAGATATAAAAAAATTTTAGGGTCTTCAATATTTTCTGGGAGTTTGAATATCTCGAAAATGCAATAGATTTATTACGTAAATTTTGAAAATTTCAAACTTTCAGAAAATTAACTTATCTTTGAGATAAATTAATAAAAATTGTTATATCATGTTGATAACATTAGGTAACAATAGGAAACGCTTAGATTTTTAAAAAATTTTGGAGGTTTCGATACTTTACAGAAGTTTAAAAACTTTGAAAATTACGTTGAAAAACTATGCGAAGTCAGCTAAAAAGTGATACATTTTGAGGTATATTTTGATATTTTCAGAGTCCCAGAAAATTAATTCATCCTTAGGATAAATTAATGAAAATAGGTGAAACATGTTGAAACCACTTGGGACGAATATAAAACACTTAGATATTAAAAAAATTTTAGGATCTTCAATATTTTCTGGGAGTTTGAATATCTCGAAAATGCAATTGATTTATTACGTAAATTTTGAAAATTTCAAACTTTCAAAAAATTAATTTATCTTTGAGATAAATTAATAAAATTGTTATATCATGTTGATAACATTAGGTAGCAATAGGAAACGCTTAGATTTTTAACAAATTCTGGAGGTTTCGATACTTTACAGAAGTTTAAAAACTTTGAAAATTACGTTGAAAAACTATGCGAAATCAGCTAAAAAGTGATACTTTTTGAGGTATATTTTGACATTTTCAGAGTCTCAGAAAATTAATTCATCCTTAGGATAAATTAAAGAAAATAGTTGAAACATGTTGAAACCACTTGGTACGAATAGGAAACACTTAGATATTAAAAAAATTTTAGGGTCTTCAATATTTTCTGCGAGTTTGAATATGTCGAAAATGCAATAGATTTATTACGTAAATTTTGAAAATTTCAAACTTTCAGAAAATTAATTTACCTTTGAGATAAATTAATAAAAATTGTTATATCATATTGATAACATTAGGTAACAATAGGAAACGCTTAGATTTTTAAAAATTTCTGGAGGTTTCGATACTTTACAGAAGTTTAAAAACTTTGAAAATTACGTTGAAAAACTATGCGAAATCAGCTAAAAAGTGATACTTTTTGAAGTATATTTTGAAATTTTCCGAGTCTCAGGAAATTAATTCATCCTTAGGATAAATTAATGAAAATAGGTGAAACATGTTGAAACCACTTGGTATGAATAGAAAACACTTAGATATTAAAAAAATTTTAGGGTCTTCAATATTTTCTGGGAGTTTGAATAGCTCGAAAATGCTATAGATTTATTACGTAAATTTTGAATAATTCAAACTTTCAGAAAATTAATTTATCTTTGAGATAAATTAATGAAAATTGTTATATCATGTTGATAACATTAGGTAACAATAGTAAACGCTTAGATTTTAAAAAATTTTTGGAGGTTCCGATACTTTACAGAAGTTTAAAAACTTTGAAAATTACGTTGAAAAACTATGCGAAATCAGCTAAAAAGTGATACTTTTTGAGGTATATTTTGAAATATTCAGAGTCGCAGAAAATTAATTCATCCTCAGGATAATTTAATGAAAATAGGTGAAACATGTTGAAACCACTTGGTACGAATAGAAAACACTTAGATATTAAAAAAAATTTAGGGTCTTCAATATTTTCTGGGAGTTTGAATATCTCGAAAATGCAATAGATTTATTACGTAACTTTTGAAAATTTCAAACTTTCAGAAAATTAATTTATATTTGAGATAAATTAATAAAAATTGTTATATCATGTTGATAACATTAGGTAACAATAGGAAACGCTTAGATTTTAAAAAATTTTTGGAGGTTACGATACTTTACAGAAGTTTAAAAACTTTGAAAATTACGTTGAAAAACTATGCGAAATCAGCTAAAAAGTGATACTTTTTGAGGTATATTTTGAAATATTCAGAGTCGGAGAAAATTAATTCATCCTTAGGATAATTTAATGAAAATAGGTGAAACATGTTGAAACCACTTGGTACGAATAGAAAACACTTAGATATTAAAAAAATTTTAGGGTCTTCAATATTTTCTGCGAGTTTGAATATCTCGAAAATGCAATAGATTTATTACGTAAATTTTGAAAATTTCAAACTTTCAGAAAATTAATTTATCTTTGAGATAAATTAATAAAAATTGTTATATCATGTTGATAACATTAGGTAACAATAGGAAACGCTTAGATTTTTAAAAAATTCTGGAGGTTTCGATACTTTACAGAAGTTTAAAAACTTTGAAAATTACGTTGAAAAACTATGCGAAATCAGCTAAAAAGTGATACTTTTTTAGGTATATTTTGAAATTTTCAGAGTCTCAGAAAATTAATTCATCCTTAGGATAAATTAATGAAAATAGGTGAAACATGTTGAAACCACTTGGTACGAATAGAAAACACTTAGATATTAAAAAAATTTTAGGGTCTTCATTATTTTCTGGGAGTTTGAATATCTCGAAAATGCAATAGATTTATTACGTAAATTTTGAAAATTTCAAACTTTCAGAAAATTAATTTATCTTTGAGATAAATTAATAAAAATTGTTATATCATGTTGATAACATTAGGTAACAATAGGAAACGCTTAGATTTTAGAAAACTTTTGGAGGTTTCGATACTTTACAGAGTTTAAAACTTTGAAAATTACGTTGAAAAACTATGCGAAATCAGCTAAAAAGTGATACTTTATGAGGTAAATTTTGAAATATTCAGAGTCTCAGAAAATTAATTCATCCTTAGGAAAAATTAAAGAAAATAGGTGAACCATGTTGAAACCACTTGCTATGAATAGAAAACACTTAGATATTAAAAACATTTTAGGGTCTTCAATTTTTCTGCGAGTTTGAATATCTCGAAAATGCAATAGATTTATTACGTAAATTTTGAAAATTTCAAACTTTCAGAAAATTAATTTATCTTTGAGATAAATTAATAAAAATTGTTATATCATGTTGATAACATTAGGTAACAATAGGAGACGCTTAGATTTTAAAAGATTTTTGGAGGTTTCGATACTTTACAGAAGTTTAAATACTTTGAAAATTACGTTGAAAAACTATGCGAAATCAGCTAAAAAGTGATTCTTTTTGAGGTATATTTTGAAATTTTCAGAGTCTCAGAGAATTAATTCATCCTTAGTATAAATCAATGAAAATAGGCGGAACATGTTGAAACCACTTGGTACCAATAGAAAACACTTAGATATTAAAAAAATTTTAGGGTCTTCAATATTTTCTGGGAGTTTGAATATCTCGAAAATGCAATAGGTTTATTACGTAAATATTGAAAATTTCAAACTTTCAAAAAATTAATTTATCTTTGAGATAAATTAATGAAAATTGTTATATCATGTTGATAACATTAAGTAACAATAGGACACGCTTTAATTTTTAAAAACTTTTGGAGGTTTCGATACTTTACAGAAGTTTAAAAACTTTGAAAATTACGTTGAAAAACTATGCGAAATCAGCTAAAACGTGATACTTTTTGAGGTATATTTTGAAATATTCAGAGTCTCAGAAAATTGATTCATCCTTAAGATAAATTAATGAATATAGGTGAAACATGTTGAAACCACTTGGTACGAATAGAAAACACTTAGATATTAAAAAAATTTTAGGGTCTTCAATATTTTCTGCGAGTTTGAATATCTCGAAAATGCAATAGATTTATTACGTAAATTTTGAAAATTTCAAACTTTCAGAAAATTAATTTATCTTTGAGATAAATTAATGAATTTGTTATATCATGTTGATAACATTAGGTAACAATAGGAAACGCTTAGATTTTAAAAAAATTTTGGAGGTTTCGATACTTTACAGAAGTTTAAATACTTTGAAAATTACGTTGAAAATCTATGCGAAATCTGCTAAAAAGTGATACTTTATGAGGTATATTTTGAAATATTCAGAGTCTCAGAAAATTAATTCATCCTTAGGATAAATTAATGAAAATAGGTGAAACATGTTGAAACCACTTGGTACGAATAGAAAACACTTAGATATTAAAAAAATTTTAGGGTCTTTAATATTTTCTGGGAGTTTGAATATCTCGAAAATGCAATAGATATATTACGTAAATTTTGAATAATTCAAACTTTCAGAAAATTAATTTATCTTTGAGATAAATTAATAAAAATTGTTATATCATGTTGATAACATTAGGTAACAATAGGAAACGCTTAGATTTTAAAAAAATTTTGGAGGTTTCGATACTTTACAGAAGTTTAAATACTTTGAAAATTACGTTGAAAAACTATGCGAAATCAGCTAAAAAGTGATACATTTTGAGGTATATTTTGATATTTTCAGAGTCCCAGAAAATTAATTGATCCTTAGGATAAATTAATGAAAATAGGTGAAACATGTTGAAACCACTTGGGACGAATATAAAACACTTAGATATTAAAAAAATTTTAGGATCTTCAATATTGTCTGGGAGTTTGAATATCTCGAAAATGCAATTGATTTATTACGTAAATTTTGAAAATTTCAAACTTTCAAAAAATTAATTTATCTTTGAGATAAATTAATAAAAATTGTTATATCATGTTGATAACATTAGGTAACAATAGGAAACGCTTAGATTTTTAACTAATTCTGGAGGTTTTGATACTTCACAGAAGTTTAAAAACTTTGAAAATTACGTTGAAAAACTATGCGAAATCAGCTAAAAAGTGATACTTTTTGAGGTATATTTTGAAATTTTCAGAGTCTCAGAAAATTAATTCATCCTTAGGATAAATTAATGAAAATAGTTGAAACATGTTGAAACCACTTGGTACGAATAGAAAACACTTAGATATTAAAAAAATTTTAGGGTCTTCAATATTTTCTGCGAGTTTGAATATGTCGAAAATGCAATAGATTTATTACGTAAATTTTGAAAATTTCAAACTTTCAGAAAATTAATTTACCTTTGAGATAAATTAATAAAAATTGTTATATCATATTGATAACATTAGGTAACAATAGGAAACGCTTAGATTTTTAAAAAATTCTGGATGTTTCGATACTTTACAGAAGTTTAAAACTTTGAAAATTACGTTGAAAAACTCTGCGAAATCAGCTAAAAAGTGATACTTTTTGAGGTATATTTTTGAAATTTTCAGAGTCTCAGAAAATTAATTCATCCTTAGGATAAATTAATGAAAATAGTTGAAACATGTTGAAACCGCTTGGTACGAATAGAAAACAGTTAGATATTAAAAATATTTTAGGGTCTTCAATATTTTCTGGGAGTTTGAATATCTCGAATATGCAATAGATTTATTACGTACATTTTGAATAATTCAAACTTTCAGAAAATTAATTTAAATTTGAGATAAATTAATAAAAATTGTTATATCATGTTGATAACATTAGGTAACAATAGGAAACGCTTAGATTTTAAAAAATTTTTGGAGGTTACGATACTTTACAGAAGTTTAAAAACTTTGAAAATTACGTTGAAAAACTATGCGAAATCAGCTAAAAAGTGATACTTTTTGAGGTATATTTTGAAATATTCAGAGTCGGAGAAAATTAATTCATCCTTAGGATAATTTAATGAAAATAGGTGAAACATGTTGAAACCACTTGGTACGAATAGAAAACACTTAGATATTAAAAAAATTTTAGGGTCTTCAATATTTTCTGCGAGTTTGAATATCTCGAAAATGCAATAGATTTATTACGTAAATTTGGAAAATTTCAAACTTTCAGAAAATTAATTTATCTTTGAGATAAATTAATAAAAATTGTTATATCATGTTGATAACATTAGGTAACAATAGGAAACGCTTAGATTTTTAAAAAATTTTGGAGGTTTCGATACTTTACAGAAGTTTAAAAACTTTGAAAATTACGTTGAAAAACTATGCGAAATCAGCTAAAAAGAGATACTTTTTGAGGTATATTTTGAAATTTTCAGAGTCTCAGAAAATTAATTCATCCTTGGGGTAAATTAATGAAAATAGGTGAAACATGTTGAAATCACTTGGTACGAATAGAAAACACTTAGATATTAAAAAAATTTTAGGGTCTTCAATATTTTCTGGGAGTTTGAATATCTCGAAAATGCAATAGATTTATTACGTAAATTTTGAAAATTTCAAACTTTCAGAAAATTAATTTATCTTTGAGATAAATTAATAAAAATTGTTATATCATATTGATAACATTAGGTAACAATAGGAAACGCTTAGATTTTTAAAAAAATTTGGAGGTTTCGATAATTTACAGAAGTTTAAAAACTTTGAAAATTACGTTGAAAAACTATGCGAAATCAGCTAAAGAGTGATACTTTTTGAGGTATATTTTGAAATTTTCAGAGTCTCAGAAAATTAATTCATCCTTAGGGTAAATTAATGAAAATAGGTGAAACATGTTGAAACCACTTGGTACGAATAGAAAACACTTAGATATTAAAAAAATTTTAGGGTCTTCAATATTTTCTGGGAGTTTAAATATCTCGAAAATGCAATAGATTTATTACGTAAATTTTGTAAATTTCAAACTTTCAGAAAATTAATTTATCTTTGAGATAAATTAATAGAAATTGTTATATCATGTTGATAACATTAAGTAACAATAGGAAACGCTTAGATTTTTAAGAAATTCTGGAGGTTTCAATACTTTACAGGAGTTTTAAAAGTTTGAAAATTACGTTGAAAAACTATGCGAAATCAGCTAAAAAGTGATACTTTTTTAGGTATATTTTGAAATATTCAGAGTCTCAGAAAATTAATTCATCCTTAGGATAAATTAATGAAAATAGGTGAAACATGTTGAAACCACTTGGTACGAATAGAAAACACGTAGATATTAAAAAAATTTTAGGGTCTTCAATATTTTCTGGGAGTTTGAATATCTCGAAAATGCAATAGATTTATTACGTAAATTTTGAAAATTTCAAACTTTCAGAAAATTAATTTATCTTTGAGATAAATTAATAAAAATTGTTATATCATGTTGATAACATTAGGTAACAATAGGAAACGCTTAGATTTTTAAAAAATTTTGGAGGTTTCGATATTTACAGAAATTTAAAATCTTTGAAAATTACGTTGAAAAACTCTGCGAAATCAGCTAAAAAGTGATTCTTTTTGAGGTATATTTTGAAATTTTCAGAGTCTCAGAAAATTAATTCATCCTTAGGATAAATTAATGAAAATAGGTGAAACATGTTGAAACCACTTGGTACGAATAGAAAACATTAGATATTAAAAAAATTTTAGGGTCTTCAATATTTTCTGCGAGTTTGAATATCTCGAAAATGCAATAGATTTATTACGTAAATTTTGAAAATTTCAAACTTTCAGAAAATTAATTTATCTTTGAGATAAATTAATAAAAATTGTTATATCATGTTGATAACATTAGGTAACAATAGGAAACGCTTAGATTTTTAAAAAATTCTGGAGGTTTCGATACTTTACAGAAGTTTAAAAACATTGAAAATTACGTTGAAAAACTATGCGAAATCAGCTAAAAAGTGATACTTTTTTAGGTATATTTTGAAATTTTCAGAGTCTCAGAAAATTAATTCATCCTTAGGATAAATTAATGAAAATAGGTGAAACATGTTGAAACCACTTGGTACGAATAGAAAACACTTAGATATTAAAAAAATTTTAGGGTCTTCAATTTTTCTGCGAGTTTGAATATCTCGAAAATGCAATAGATTTATTACGTAAATTTTGAAAATTTCAAACTTTCAGAAAATTAATTTATCTTTGAGATAAATTAATAAAAATTGTTATATCATGTTGATAACATTAGGTAACAATAGGAAACGCTTAGATTTTAAAAAATTTTTGGAGGTTTCGATACTTTACAGAAGTTTAAATACTTTGAAAATTACGTTGAAAAACTATGCGAAATCAGCTAAAAAGTGATTCTTTTTGAGGTATATTTTGAAATTTTCAGAGTCTCAGAAAATTAATTCATCCTTAGTATAAATTAATGAAAATTGGCGAAACATGTTGAAAACACTTGGTACCAATAGAAAACACTTAGATATTAAAAAAATTTTAGGGTCTTCAATATTTTCTGGGAGTTTGAATATCTCGAAAATGCAATAGATTTATTACGTAAATATTGAAAATTTCAAAATTTCAAAAAATTAATTTATCTTTGTGATAAATTAATAAAAATTGTTATATCATGTTGATAACATTAGGTAACAATAGGACACGCTTTAATTTTTAAAAAATTTTGGAGGTTTCGATACTTTACAGAAGTTTAAAAACTTTGAAAATTTCGTTGAAAAACTATGCGAAATCAGCTAAAACGTGATACTTTTTGAGGTATATTTTGAAATATTCAGAGTCTCAGAAAATTGATTCATCCTTAGGATAAATTAATGAATATAGGTGAAACATGTTGAAACCACTTGGTACGAATAGAAAAAACTTAGATATTAAAAAAATTTTAGGGTCTTCAATATTTTCTGCGAGTTTGAATATCTCGAAAATGCAATAGATTTATTACGTAAATTTTGAAAATTTCAAACTTTCAGAAAATTAATTTATCTTTGAGATAAATTAATGAATTTGTTATATCATGTTGATAACATTAGGTAACAATAGGAAACGCTTAGATTTTAAAAAAATTTTGGAGGTTTCGATACTTTACAGAAGTTTAAATACTTTGAAAATTACGTTGAAAAACTATGCGAAATCAGCTAAAAAGTGATTCTTTTTGAGGTATATTTTGAAATTTTCAGAGTCTCAGAAAATTAATTCATCCTTAGTATAAATTAATGAAAATTGGCGAAACATGTTGAAAACACTTGGTACCAATAGAAAACACTTAGATATTAAAAAAATTTTAGGGTCTTCAATATTTTCTGGGAGTTTGAATATCTCGAAAATGCAATAGATTTATTACGTAAATATTGAAAATTTCAAACTTTCAAAAAATTAATTTATCTTTGTGATAAATTAATAAAAATTGTTATATCATGTTGATAACATTAGGTAACAATAGGACACGCTTTAATTTTTAAAAAATTTTGGAGGTTTCGATACTTTACAGAAGTTTAAAAACTTTGAAAATTTCGTTGAAAAACTATGCGAAATCAGCTAAAACGTGATACTTTTTGAGGTATATTTTGAAATATTCAGAGTCTCAGAAAATTGATTTATCCTTAGGATAAATTAATGAATATAGGTGAAACATGTTGAAACCACTTGGTACGAATAGAAAACACTTAGATATTAAAAAAATTTTAGGGTCTTCAATATTTTCTGCGAGTTTGAATATCTCGAAAATGCAATAGATTTATTACGTAAATTTTGAAAATTTCAAACTTTCAGAAAATTAATTTATCTTTGAGATAAATTAATGAATTTGTTATATCATGTTGATAACATTAGGTAACAATAGGAAACGCTTAGATTTTAAAAAATTTTGGAGGTTTCGATACTTTACAGAAGTTTAAATACTTTGAAAATTATGTTGAAAAACTATGCGAAATCAGCTAAAAAGTGATACTTTATGAGGTATATTTTGAAATATTCAGAGTCTCAGAAAATTAATTCATCCTTAGGATAAATTAATGAAAATAGGTGAAACATGTTGAAACCACTTGGTACGAATAGAAAACACTTAGATATTAAAAGAATTTTAGGATCTTCAATATTTTCTGCGAGTTTGAATATCTCGAAAATGCAATAGATTTATTACGTAAATTTTGAAAAATTCAAACTTTCAAAAAATTAAGTTATCTTTGAGATAAATTAATAAAAATTGTTATATCATGTTGATAACATTAGGTAACAATAGGAAACGCTTAGATTTTTAAAAGATTCTGTAGGTTTCGATACTTTACAGAAGTTTAAAACTTTGAAAATTAAGTTGAAAAACTATGCGAAATCAGCTAAAAAGTGATACTTTTTGAGGTATATTTTGAAATTTTCAGAGTCTCAGAAAATTAATTCATCCTCAGGATAAATTAATGAAAATAGGTGAAACATGTTGAAACCACTTGGTACGAATAGAAAACAGTTAGATATTAAAAAAATTTTAGAGTCTTCAATATTTTCTGCGAGTTTGAATATCTCGAAAATGCAATAGATTTATTACGTAAATTTTGAAAATTTCAAACTTTCAGAAAATTAATTTATCTTTGAGATAAATTAATTAACATTGTTATATCATGTTGATAACATTAGGTAACAATAGGAAACGCTTAGATGTTTAAAAAATTTTGGAGGTTTCGATACTTTACAGAAGTTTAAAAACTTTGAAAATTACGTTGAAAAACTATGCGAAATCAGCTAAAAAGTGATACTTTTTGAGGTATATTTTGAAATTTTCAGAGTCTCAGAAAATTAATTCATCCTTAGGATACAGTAATGAAAATAGGTGAAACATGTTGAAACCACTTGGTATGAATAGAAAACACTTAGATATTAAAAAAATTTTAGGGTCTTCAATATTTTCTGGGAGTTTGAATATCTCGAAAATGCAATAGATTTATTACGTAAATTTTGAAAATTTCAAACTTTCAAAAAATTAATTTATCTTTGAGATAAATTAATAAAAATTGTTATATCATGTTGATAACATTAGGTAACAATAGGAAACGCTTAGATTTTAAAAAAATTTTGGAGGTTTCGATATTTTACAGAAGTTTAAAAACTTTGAAAATTACGTTGAAAAACTATGCGAAATTAGCTAAAAAGTGATACTTTTTGAGGTATATTTTGAAATATTCAGAGTCTCAGAAAATTAATTCATCCTTAGGATAAATTAATGAAAATAGGTGAAACATGTTGAAAACACTTGGTAGGAATAGAAAACACTTAGATATTAAAAAAATTTTAGGGTCTTCAATATTTTCTGGGAGTTTGAATATCTCGAAAATGCAATAGATTTATTACGTAAATTTTGAAAATTTCAAACTTTCAAAAAAATAATTTATCTTTGAGATAAATTAATAAAAATTGTTATATCATGTTGATAACATTAGGTAACAATAGGAAACGCTTAGATTTTTAAAAAAATTTTGAGGTTTCGATACTTTACAGAAGTTTAAAAACTTTGAAAATTACGTTGAAAAACTATGCGAAATCAGCTAAAAGTGATACTTTTTGAGGTATATTTTGAAATTTTCAGAGTCTCAGAAAATTAATTCATCCTTAGGATAAATTAATGAAAATAGGTGAAACATGTTGAAACCACTTGGTACGAATAGAAAACACTTAGATATTAAAAAAATTTTAGGGTCTTCAATATTTTCTGGGAGTTTGAATATCTCGAAAATGCAATAGATTTATTACGTAAATTTTGAAAGTTTCAAACTTTCAAAAAATTAATTTATCTTTGAGATAAATTAATAAAAATTGTTATATCATGTTGATAACATTAGGTAACAATAGTAAACGCTTAGATTTTTAAAAAATTTTTGGAGGTTTCGATACTTTACAGAAGTTTAAAACTTTGAAAATTGCGTTAAAAAACTATGCGAAATCAGCTAAAAAGTGATTCTTATTGATGTATATTTTGAAATTTTCAGAGTCTCAGAAAATTAATTCATCCTTAGGATAAATTAATGAAAATAGGTGAAACATGTTGAAACCACTTGGTACGAATAGAAAACACTTAGATATTAAAAAAATTTTAGGATCTTCAATATTTTCTGCGAGTTTGAATATCTCGAAAATGCAATAGATTTATTACGTAAATTTTGAAAATTTCAAACTTTCAAAAAATTAATTTATCTTTGAGATAAATTAATAAAATTTATTATATCATGTTGATAACATTAGGTAACAATAGGAAACGCTTAGATTTTAAAAAAATTTTGGAGGTTTCGATACTTTACAGAAGTTTATAACTTTGAAAATTACGTTAAAAAACTATGCGAAATCAGCTAAAAAGTGATTCTTATTGAGGTATATTTTGAAATTTTCAGAGTCTCAGAAAATTAATTCATCCTTAGGATAAATTAATGAAAATAGGTGAAACATGTTGAAACGACTTGGTACGAATAGAAAACACTTAGATATTAAAAAAATTTTAGGATCTTCAATATTTTCTGCGAGTTTGAATATCTCGAAAATGCAATAGATTTATTACGTAAATTTTGAAAATTTCAAACTTCCAAAAAATTAATTTATCTTTGAGATAAATTAATAAAAATTGTTATATCATGTTGATAACATTAGGTAACAATAGGAAACGCATAGATTTTTAAAAAAAATTTTGGAGGTTTCGATACTTTACAGAGTTTAAAACTTTGAAAATTACGTTGAAAAACTATTCGAAATCAGCTAAAAAGTGATACTTTATGAGGTATATTTTGAAATATTCAGAGTCTCAGAAAATTAATTCATCCTTAGGATAAATTAATGAAAATAGGTGAAACATGTTGAAACCACTTGCTATGAATAGAAAACACTTAGATATTAAAAAAATTTTAGGGTCTTCAATATTTTCTGCGAGTTTGAATATCTCGAAAATGCAATAGATTTATTACGTAAATTTTGAAAAATTCAAACTTTCAGAAAATTAATTTATCTTTGAGATAAATTAATAAAAATTGTTATATCATGTTGATAACATTAGGTAACAGTAGGAAACGCTTAGATTTTTAAAAAATTTTGGAGGTTTCGATACTTTACAGAAGTTTAAAAACTTTGAAAATAACGTTGAAAAACTATGCGAAATCAGCTAAAAAGTGATTCTTGTTGAGGTATATTTTGAAATTTTCAGAGACTCAGAAAATTAATTCATCCTCAGGATAAATTAATGAAAATAGGTGAAACATGTTGAAACCACTTGGTACGAATAGAAAACAGTTAGATATTAAAAAAATTTTAGGGTCTTCAATATTTTCTGGGAGTTTGAATATCTCGAAAATGCAATAGATTTATTACGTAAATTTTGAAAATTTCAAACTTTCAGAAAATTAATTTATCTTTGAGATAAATTAATGAATTTGTTATATCATGTTGATAACATTAGGTAACAATAGGAAACGCTTAGAATTTTAAAAACTTCTGGATGTTTCGATACTTTACAGAAGTTTAAAACTTTGAAAATTACGTTGAAAAACTATGCGAAATCCTAAAAAGTGATACATTTTGAGGTATATTTTGAAATTTTCAGAGTCTCAGAAAATTAATTCATCCTTAGGATGCAGTAATGAAAATAGGTGAAACATGTTGAAACCACTTGGTATGAATAGAAAACACTTAGATATTAAAAAAATTTTAGGGTCTTCAATATTTTCTGGGAGTTTGAATATCTCGAAAATGCAATAGATTTATTACGTAAATTTTGAAAATTTCAAACTTTCAAAAAATTAATTTATCTTTGAGATAAATTAATAAAAATTGTTATATCATGTTGATAACATTAGGTAACAATAGGAAACGCTTAGATTTTAAAAAAATTTTGGAGGTTTCGATATTTTACAGAAGTTTAAAAACTTTGAAAATTACGTTGAAAAACTATGCGAAATTAGCTAAAAAGTGATACTTTTTGAGGTATATTTTGAAATATTCAGAGTCTCAGAAAATTAATTCATCCTTAGGATAAATTAATGAAAATAGGTGAAACATGTTGAAAACACTTGGTAGGAATAGAAAACACTTAGATATTAAAAAAATTTTAGGGTCTTCAATATTTTCTGGGAGTTTGAATATCTCGAAAATGCAATAGATTTATTACGTAAATTTTGAAAATTTCAAACTTTCAAAAAAATAATTTATCTTTGAGATAAATTAATAAAATTTATTATATCATGTTGATAACATTAGGTAACAATAGGAAACGCTTAGATTTTAAAAAAATTTTGGAGGTTTCGATACTTTACAGAAGTTTATAACTTTGAAAATTACGTTAAAAAACTATGCGAAATCAGCTAAAAAGTGATTCTTATTGAGGTATATTTTGAAATTTTCAGAGTCTCAGAAAATTAATTCATCCTTAGGATAAATTAATGAAAATAGGTGAAACATGTTGAAACGACTTGGTACGAATAGAAAACACTTAGATATTAAAAAAATTTTAGGATCTTCAATATTTTCTGCGAGTTTGAATATCTCGAAAATGCAATAGATTTATTACGTAAATTTTGAAAATTTCAAACTTTCAAAAAATTAATTTATCTTTGAGATAAATTAATAAAAATTGTTATATCATGTTGATAACATTAGGTAACAATAGGAAACGCATAGATTTTTAAAAAAATTTTGGAGGTTTCGATATTTACAGAAGTTTAAAAACTTTGAAAATTACGTTGAAAAACTATGCGAAATCAGCTAAAAAGTTATTCTTTTTGAGGTATATTTTGAAATATTCAGAGTCTCAGAAAATTAATTCATCCTTAGGATAAATTAATGAAAATAGGTGAAACATGTTGAAACCACTTGGTACGAATAGAAAACACTTAGATATTAAAAAAATTTTAGTGTCTTCAATATTTTCGGCGAGTTTCAATATCTCGATAATGCAATAGATTTATTACGTAAATTTTGAAAAATTCAAACTTTCAGAAAATTAATTTATCTTTGAGATAAATTAATAAAAATTGTTATATCATGTTGATAACATTAGGTAACAGTAGGAAACGCTTAGATTTTTTAAAAATTTTGGAGGTTTCGATACTTTACAGAAGTTTAAAAACTTTGAAAATAACGTTGAAAAACTATGCGAAATCAGCTAAAAAGTGATTCTTGTTGAGGTATATTTTGAAATTTTCAGAGACTCAGAAAATTAATTCATCCTCAGGATAAATTAATGAAAATAGGTGAAACATGTTGAAACCACTTGGTACGAATAGAAAACAGTTAGATATTAGAAAAATTTTAGGGTCTTCAATATTTTCTGGGAGTTTGAATATCTCGAAAATGCAATAGATTTATTACGTAAATTTTGAAAATTTCAAACTTTCAGAAAATTAATTTATCTTTGAGATAAATTAATGAATTTGTTATATCATGTTGATAACATTAGGTAACAATAGGAAACGCTTAGAATTTTAAAAACTTCTGGATGTTTCGATACTTTACAGAAGTTTAAAAACTTTGAAAATTACGTTGAAAAACTATGCGAAATCCTAAAAAGTGATACTTTTTGAGGTATATTTTGAAATTTTCAGAGTCTCAGAAAATTAATTCATCCTTAGGATATATTAATGAAAATAGGTGAAACATGTTGAAACCACTTGGTATGAATAGAAAACACTTAGATATTAAAAAAATTTTAGGGTCTTCAATATTTTCTGGGAGTTTGAATATCTCGAAAATGCAATAGATTTATTACGTAAATTTTGAAAGTTTCAAACTTTCAAAAAATTAATTTATCTTTGAGATAAATTAATAAAAATTGTTATATCATGTTGATAACATTAGGTAACAATAGGAAACGCTTAGATTTTAAAAAAATTTTCGAGGTTTCGATATTTTACAGAAGTTTAAAAACTTTGAAAATTACGTTGAAAAACTATGCGAAATCAGCTAAAAAGTGATACTTTTTGAGGTATATTTTGAAATTTTCAGAGTCCCAGAAAATTAATTCATCCTTAGGATAAATTAATGAAAATAGGTGAAACATGTTGAAACCACTTGGTACGAATAGAAAACACTTAGATATTAAAAAAATTTTAGGGTCTTCAATATTTTCTGGGAGTTTGAATATCTCGAAAATGCAATAGATTTATTACGTAAATTTTGAAAATTTCAAACTTTCAGAAAATTAATTTATCCTTGAGATAAATTAATAAAAATTGTTATATCATGTTGATAACATTAGGTAACAATAGTAAACGCTTAGATTTTAAAAAAATTTTGGAGGTTTCGATACTTTACAGAAGTTTAAAAACTTTGAAAATTACGTTGAAAAACTATGCGAAATCAGCTAAAAAGTTATTCTTTTTGAGGTATATTTTGAAATATTCAGAGTCTCAGAAAATTAATTCATCCTTAGGATAAATTAATGAAAATAGGTGAAACATGTTGAAACCACTTGGTACGAATAGAAAACACTTAGATATTAAAAAAATTTTAGTGTCTTCAATATTTTCGGCGAGTTTCAATATCTCGATAATGCAATAGATTTATTACGTAAATTTTGAAAAATTCGAACTTTCAGAAAATTAATTTATCTTTGAGATAAATTAATAAAAATTGTTATATCATGTTGATAACATTAGGTAACAGTAGGAAACGCTTAGATTTTTTAAAAATTTTGGAGGTTTCGATACTTTACAGAAGTTTAAAAACTTTGAAAATAACGTTGAAAAACTATGCGAAATCAGCTAAAAAGTGATTCTTGTTGAGGTATATTTTGAAATTTTCAGAGACTCAGAAAATTAATTCATCCTCAGGATAAATTAATGAAAATAGGTGAAACATGTTGAAACCACTTGGTACGAATAGAAAACAGTTAGATATTAAAAAAATTTTAGGGTCTTCAATATTTTCTGGGAGTTTGAATATCTCGAAAATGCAATAGATTTATTACGTAAATTTTGAAAATTTCAAACTTTCAGAAAATTAATTTATCTTTGAGATAAATTAATGAATTTGTTATATCATGTTGATAACATTAGGTAACAATAGGAAACGCTTAGAATTTTAAAAACTTCTGGATGTTTCGATACTTTACAGAAGTTTAAAAACTTTGAAAATTACGTTGAAAAACTATGCGAAATCCTAAAAAGTGATACTTTTTGAGGTATATTTTGAAATTTTCAGAGTCTCAGAAAATTAATTCATCCTTAGGATATATTAATGAAAATAGGTGAAACATGTTGAAACCACTTGGTATGAATAGAAAACACTTAGATATTAAAAAAATTTTAGGGTCTTCAATATTTTCTGGGAGTTTGAATATCTCGAAAATGCAATAGATTTATTACGTAAATTTTGAAAATTTCAAACTTTCAAAAAATTAATTTATCTTTGAGATAAATTAATAAAAATTGTTATATCATGTTGATAACATTACGTAACAATAGGAAACGCTTAGATTTTAAAAAAATTTTGGAGGTTTCGATATTTTACAGAAGTTTAAAAACTTTGAAAATTACGTTGAAAAACTATGCGAAATCAGCTAAAAAGTGATTCTTTTTGAGGTATATTTTGAAATATTCAGAGTCTCAGAAAATTAATTCATCCTTAGGATAAATTAATGAAAATAGGTGAAACATGTTGAAACCACTTGGTACGAATAGAAAACACTTAGATATTAAAAAAATTTTAGTGTCTTCAATATTTTCGGCGAGTTTCAATATCTCGATAATGCAATAGATTTATTACGTAAATTTTGAAAATTTCAAACTTTCAGAAAATTAATTTATCTTTGAGATAAATTAATAAAAGTTGTTATATCATGTTGATAACATTAGGTAACAATAGGAAACGCTTAGAATTTTAAAAAAGTTTTGGAGGTTTCGATACTTTACAGAAGATTAAAAACTTAGAAAATTACGTTGAAAAACTATGCGAAATCAGCTAAAAAGTGATACTTTATGAGGTACATTTTGAAATATTCAGAGTCTCAGAAAATTAATTCATCCTCAGGATAAATTAATGAAAATAGGTGAAACATGTTGAAAATACTTGGTACGAATAGAAAACACTTAGATATTAAAAAAATTTTAGGGTCTTCAATATTTTCTGCGAGTTTGAATATCTCGAAAATGCAATAGATTTATTACGTAAATTTTGAAAATTTCAAACTTTCAAAAAATTAATTTATGTTTGAGATAAATTAATAAAAATTGTTATATCATGTTGATAACATTAGGTAACAATAGGAAACGCTTAGATTTTTAAAAAATTTTGGAGGTTTCGATACTTTACAGAGTTTAAAACTTTGAAAATTACGTTGAAAAACTATGCGAAATCAGCTAAAAGGTGATACTTTATGAGGTATATTTTGAAATATTAAGAGTCTCAGAAAATTAATTCATCCTTAGGATAAATTAATGAAAATAGGTGAACCATGTTGAAACCACTTGCTATGAATAGAAAACACTCAGATATTAAAAAAATGTTAGGGTCTTCAATATTTTCTGCGATTTTGAATATCTCGAAAATGCAATAGATTTATTACGTAAATTTTGAAAATTTCAAACTTTCAGAAAATAAATTTATCTTTGAGATATATTAATAAAAATTGTTATATCATGTTGATAACATTAGGTAACAATAGGAAACGTTTAGATTTTAAAAAATTTTGGAGATTTCGATACTTTACAGAAGTTTAAATAATTTGAAAATTACGTTGAAAAACTATGCGAAATCAGCTAAAAAGTGATACATTTTGAGGTATATTTTGAAATATTCAGAGTCTCAGAAAATAAATTCATCCTTAGGATAAATTATTCAAAATAGGGGTAACATGTTGAAACTACTTGGTCCGAATAGAAAACACTTATATATTAAAAAAATTTTAGGGTCATCAATATTTTCTGGGAGTTTGAATATCTCGAAAATGCAATAGATTTATTACGTAAATTTTGAAAATTTCAAACTTTCAGAAAATTAATTTATCTTTGAGATAAATTAATAAAAATTGTTATATCATGTTGATAACATTAGGTAACAATAGGAAACGCTTAGAATTTTAAAAAATTCTGGAGGTTTTGATACTTTACAGAAGTTTAAAAACTTTGAAAATTACGTTGAAAAACTATGCGAAATCAGCTAAAAAGTGATACTTTTTGAGGTATATTTTGAAATTTTCAGAGTCTCAGAAAATTAATTCATCCTTAGGATAAATTAATGAAAATAGGTGAAACATGTTGAAACCACTTGGTATGAATAGAAAACACTTAGATATTAAAAAAATTGTAGGGTCTTCAATATTTTCTGGCAGTTTGAATATCTCGAAAATGCAATAGATTTATTACGTAAATTTTGAAAATTTCAAACTTTCAAAAAATTAATTTATCTTTGAGATAAATTAATAAAGATTGTTATATCATGTTGATAACATTAGGTAACAATAGGAAACGCTTAGATTTTTAAAAAATTTTGGAGGTTTCGATATTTTACAGAGTTTAAAATTTTGAAAATTACTTTGAAAAACTATGCGAAATCAGCTAAAACGTGATACTTTATGTGGTATATTTTGAAATATTCAGAGTCTCAGAAAATTAATTCATCCTTAGGATAAATTAATGAAAATAGTTGAAACATGTTGAAACCACTTGCTATGAATAGAAAACACTTAGATATTAAAAAAATTTTAGGGTCTTCAATATTATCTGCGAGTTTGAATATCTCGAAAATGCAATAGATTTATTACGTAAATTTTGAAAATTTCAAACTTTCAGAAAATTAATTTATCTTTGAGATAAATTAATAAAAATTGTTATATCATGTTGATAACATTAGGTAACAATAGGAAACGCTTAGATTTTAAAAACATTTTGGAGGTTTCGATATTTTACAGAAGTTTAAAAACTTTGAAAATTACGTTGAAAAACTATGCGAAATCAGCTAAAAAGTGATACTTTTTGAGGTATATTTTGAAATTTTCAGAGTCCCAGAAAATTAATTCATCCTTAGGATAAATTAATGAAAATAGGTGAAACATGTTGAAACCACTTGGTACGAATAGAAAACACTTAGATATTAAAAAAATTTTAGGGTCTTCAATATTTTCTGGGAGTTTGAATATCTCGAAAATGCAATAGATTTATTACGTAACTTTTGAAAATTTCAAACTTTCAGAAAATTAATTTATCCTTGATATAAATTAATAAAAATTGTTATATCATGTTGATAACATTAGGTAACAATAGTAAACGCTTAGATTTTAAAAAAATTTTGGAGGTTTCGATACTTTACAGAAGTTTAAAAACTTTGAAAATTACGTTGAAAAACTATGCGAAATCAGCTAAAAAGTGATTCTTTTTGAGGTATATTTTGAAATATTCAGAGTCTCAGAAAATTAATTCATCCTTAGGATAAATTAATGAAAATAGGTGAAACATGTTGAAACCACTTGGTACGAATAGAAAACACTTAGATATTAAAAAAATTTTAGTGTCTTCAATATGTTCGGCGAGTTTAAATATCTCGATAATGCAATAGATTTATTACGTAAATTTTGAAAATTTCAAACTTTCAGAAAATTAATTTATCTTTGAGATAAATTAATAAAAGTTGTTATATCATGTTGATAACATTAGGTAACAATAGGAAACGCTTAGAATTTTAAAAAAGTTTTGGAGGTTTCGATACTTTACAGAAGTTTAAAAACTTAGAAAATTACGTTGAAAAACTATGCGAAATCAGCGAAAAAGTGATACTTTATGAGGTACATTTTGAAATATTCAGAGTCTCAGAAAATTAATTCATCCTTAGGATAAATTAATGAAAATAGGTGAAACATGTTGAAAATACTTGGTACGAATAGAAAACACTTAGATATTAAAAAATTTTAGGGTCTTCAATATTTTCTGGGAGTTTGAATATCTCGAAAATGCAATAGATTTATTACGTAAATTTTGAAAATTTCAAACTTTCAAAAAATTAATTTATCTTTGAGATAAATTAATAAAAATTGTTATATCATGTTGATAACATTAGGTAACAATAGGAAACGCTTAGATTTTTAAAAAATTTTGGAGGTTTCGATACTTTACAGAGTTTAAAACTTTGAAAATTACGTTGAAAAACTATGCGAAATCAGCTAAAATTGATACTTTTTGAGGTATATTTTGAAATATTCAGAGTCTCAGAAAATTAATTCATCCTTAGTATAAATTAATGAAAATAGGTGAAACACGTTGAAACCACTTGCTATGAATAGAAAACACTTAGATATTAAAAAAATTTTAGGGTCTTCAATATTTTCTGGGAGTTTGAATATCTCGAAAATGCAATAGATTTATTACGTAAATTTTGAAAATTTCAAACTTTCAGAAAATTAATTTATCTTTGAGATAAATTAATAAAAATTGTTATATCATGTTGATAACATTAGGTAACAATAGGAAACGCTTAGAATTTTAAAAAATTCTGGAGGTTTCGATACTTTACAGAAGTTTAAAAACTTTGAAAATTACGTTGAAAAACTATG
The DNA here is from genome assembly GCA_037127315.1 of Ascarosepion bandense. NCBI lineage: Eukaryota > Metazoa > Mollusca > Cephalopoda > Sepiida > Sepiidae > Ascarosepion > Ascarosepion bandense. The sequence goes on from JBBBDQ010025097.1 coordinate 70,391, forward strand.
CGAAATCAGCTAAAAAGTGATACTTTTTTAGGTATATTTTGAAATTTTCAGAGTCTCAGAAAATTAATTCATCCTTAGGATAAATTAATGAAAATAGGTGAAACATGTTGAAACCACTTGGTACGAATAGAAAACACTTAGATATTAAAAAAATTTTAGTGTCTTCAATATGTTCGGCGAGTTTAAATATCTCGATAATGCAATAGATTTATTACGTAAATTTTGAAAATTTCAAACTTTCAGAAAATTAATTTATCTTTGAGATAAATTACTAAAAGTTGTTATATCATGTTGATAACATTAGGTAACAATAGGAAACGCTTAGAATTTTAAAAAAGTTTTGGAGGTTTCGATACTTTACAGAAGTTTAAAAACTTAGAAAATTACGTTGAAAAACTATGCGAAATCAGCGAAAAAGTGATACTTTATGAGGTACATTTTGAAATATTCAGAGTCTCAGAAAATTAATTCATCCTTAGGATAAATTAATGAAAATAGGTGAAACATGTTGAAAATACTTGGTACGAATAGAAAACACTTAGATATTAAAAAATTTTAGGGTCTTCAATATTTTCTGGGAGTTTGAATATCTCGAAAATGCAATAGATTTATTACGTAAATTTTGAAAATTTCAAACTTTCAAAAAATTAATTTATCTTTGAGATAAATTAATAAAAATTGTTATATCATGTTGATAACATTAGGTAACAATAGGAAACGCTTAGATTTTTAAAAAATTTTGGAGGTTTCGATACTTTACAGAGTTTAAAACTTTGAAAATTACGTTGAAAAACTATGCGAAATCAGCTAAAATTGATACTTTTTGAGGTATATTTTGAAATATTCAGAGTCTCAGAAAATTAATTCATCCTTAGTATAAATTAATGAAAATAGGTGAAACACGTTGAAACCACTTGCTATGAATAGAAAACACTTAGATATTAAAAAAATTTTAGGGTCTTCAATATTTTCTGGGAGTTTGAATATCTCGAAAATGCAATAGATTTATTACGTAAATTTTGAAAATTTCAAACTTTCAGAAAATTAATTTATCTTTGAGATAAATTAATAAAAATTGTTATATCATGTTGATAACATTAGGTAACAATAGGAAACGCTTAGAATTTTAAAAAATTCTGGAGGTTTCGATACTTTACAGAAGTTTAAAAACTTTGAAAATTACGTTGAAAAACTATGCGAAATCAGCTAAAAAGTGATACTTTTTTAGGTATATTTTGAAATTTTCAGAGTCTCAGAAAATTAATTCATCCTTAGGATAAATTAATGAAAATAGGTGAAACATGTTGAAACCACTTGGTATGAACAGAAAACACTTAGATTTTAAGAAAATTTTAGGGTCTTCAATATTTTCTGGGAGTTTGAATATCTCGAAAATGCAATAGATTTATTACGTAAATTTTGAAAATTTCAAACTTTCAAAAAATTAATTTAACTTTGAGATAAATTAATAAAAATTGTTATATCATGTTGATAACATTAGGTAACAATAGGAAACGCTTAGATTTTTAAAAAATTTTGGAGGTTTCGATACTTTACAGAGTTTAAAACTTTGAAAATTACGTTGAAAAACTATGCGAAATCAGCTAAAAAGTGATACTTTATGAGGTATATTTTGGAATATTCAGAGCCTCAGAAAATTAATTCATCCTTAGGATAAATTAATGAAAATAGGTGAAACACGTTGAAACCACTTGCTATGAATAGAAAACACTTAGATATTAAAAAAATTTTAGGGTCTTCAATATTTTCTGGGAGTTTGAATATCTCGAAAATGCAATAGATTTATTACGTAAATTTTGAAAATTTCAAACTTTCAGAAAATTAATTTATCTTTGAGATAAATTAATAAAAATTGTTATATCATGTTGATAACATTAGGTAACAATAGGAAACGCTTAGATTTTAAAAATTTTGAAGGTTTCGATACTTTACAGAATTTTAAATACTTTGAAAATTACGTTGAAAAACTATGCGAAATCAGCTAAAAAGTGATTCTTTTTGAGGTATATTTTGAAATATTCAGAGTCTAAGAAAATTAATTCATCCTTAGGATAAATTAATGAAAATAGGTGAAACATGTTGAAACCACTTGGTACAAATAGAAAACACTTAGATATTAAAAAAATTTTAGGGTCTTCAATATTTTCTGCGAGTTTGAATATCTCGAAAATGCAATAGATTTATTACGTAAATTTTGAAAATTTCAAACTTTCAAAAAATTAATTTATCTTTGAGATAAATTAATAAAAATTGTTATATCATGTTGATAACATTAGGTAACAATAGGAAACGCTTAGAATTTTAAAAAATTCTGGAGGTTTCGATACTTTACAGAAGTTTAAAAACTTTGAAAATTACGTTGAAAAACTATGCGAAATCAGCTAAAAAGTGATACTTTTTTAGGTATATTTTGAAATTTTCAGAGTCTCAGAAAATTAATTCATCCTTAGTATAAAATAATGAAAATAGGTGAAACATGTTGAAACCACTTGGTATGAACAGAAAACACTTAGATTTTAAAAAAATTTTAGGGTCTTCAATATTTTCTGGGAGTTTGAATATCTCGAAAATGCAATAGATTTATTACGTAAATTTTGAAAATTTCAAACTTTCAAAAAATTAATTTAACTTTGAGATAAATTAATAAAAATTGTTATATCATGTTGATAACATTAGGTAACAATAGGAAACGCTTAGATTTTTAAAAAATTTTGGAGGTTTCGATACTTTACAGAGTTTAAAACTTTGAAAATTACGTTGAAAAACTATGCGAAATCAGCTAAAAAGTGATACTTTATGAGGTATATTTTGAAATATTCAGAGCCTCAGAAAATTAATTCATCCTTAGGATAAATTAATGAAAATAGGTGAAACACGTTGAAACCACTTGCTATGAATAGAAAACACTTAGATATTAAAAAAATTGTAGGGTCTTCAATATTTTCTGCGAGTTTGAATATCTCGAAAATGCAATAGATTTATTACGTAAATTTTGAAAATTTCAAACTTTCAGAAAATTAATTTATCTTTGAGATAAATTAATAAAAATTGTTATATCATGTTGATAACATTAGGTAACAATAGGAAACGCTTAGATTTTTAAAAAATTTTGAAGGTTTCGATACTTTACAGAATTTTAAATACTTTGAAAATTACGTTGAAAAACTATGCGAAATCAGCTAAAAAGTGATTCTTTTTGAGGTATATTTTGAAATATTCAGAGTCTAAGAAAATTAATTCATCCTTAGGATAAATTAATGAAAATAGGTGAAACATGTTGAAACCACTTGGTACGAATAGAAAACACTTAGATATTAAAAAAATTTTAGGGTCTTCAATATTTTCTGCGAGTTTGAATATCTCGAAAATGCAATAGATTTATTACGTAAATTTTGAAAATTTCAAACTTTCAAAAAATTAATTTATCTTTGAGATAAATTAATAAAAATTGTTATATCATGTTGATAACATTAGGTAACAATAGGAAACGCTTAGAATTTTAAAAAATTCTGGAGGTTTCGATACTTTACAGAAGTTTAAAAACTTTGAAAATTACGTTGAAAAACTATGCGAAATCAGCTAAAAAGTGATACTTTTTGAGGTATATTTTGAAATTTTCAGAGTCTCAGAAAATTAATTCATCCTTAGGATAAATTAATGAAAATAGGTGAAACATGTTGAAACCACTTGGTATGAACAGAAAACACTTAGATTTTTAAAAAATTTTAGGGTCTTCAATATTTTCTGGGAGTTTGAATATCTCGAAAATGCAATAGATTTATTACGTAAATTTTGAAAATTTCAAACTTTCAAAAAATTAATTTATCTTTGAGATAAATTAATAAAAATTGTTATATCATGTTGATAACATTAGGTAACAATAGGAAACGCTTAGATTTTTAAAAAATTTTGGAGGTTTCGATACTTTACAGAAGTTTAAAAACTTTGAAAATTACGTTGAAAAACTATGCGAAATCAGCTAAAAAGTGATACTTTTTGAGGTATATTTTGAAATTTTCAGAGTCTCAGAAAATTAATTCATCCTTAGGATAAATTAATGAAAATAGGTGAAACATGTTGAAACCACTTGGTACGAATAGAAAACACTTAGATATTAAAAAAATTTTAGGGTCTTCAATATTTTCTGGGAGTTTGAATATCTCGAAAATGCAATAGATTTATTACGTAAATTTTGAAAATTTCAAACTTTTCAGAAAATTAATTTATCTTTGAGATAAATTAATAAAAATTGTTATATCATGTTGATAACATTAGGTAACAATAGGAAACGCTTAGATTTTTAAAAAATTTTGGAGGTTTCGATACTTTACTGAAGATTAAAAACTTTGAAAATTACGTTGAAAAACTATGCGAAATCAGCTAAAAAGTGATACTTTTTGAGGTATATTTTGAAATTTTCAGAGTCTCAGAAAATTAATTCATCCTTAGGATAAATTAATGAAAATAGGTGAAACATGTTGAAACCACTTGGTACGAATAGAAAACACTTAGATATTAAAAAAATTTTAGCGTCTTCAATATTTTCTGGGAGTTTGAATATCTCGAAAATGCAATAGATTTATTACGTAAATTTTGAAAATTTCAAACTTTCAGAAAATTAATTTATCTTTGAGATAAATTAATAAAAATTGTTATATCATGTTGATAACATTAGGTAACAATAGGAAACGCTTAGATTTTTAAAAAATTTTGGAGGTTTCGATACTTTACAGAAGTTTAAAAACTTTGAAAATTACGTTGAAAAACTATGCGAAATCAGCTAAAAAGTGATACTTTTTGAGGTATATTTTGAAATTTTCAGAGTCTCAGAAAATTAATTCATCCTTAGGATAAATTAATGAAAATAGGTGAAACATGTTGAAACCCGTTGGTACGAATAGAAAACACTTAGATATTAAAAAAATTTTAGGGTCTTCAATATTTTCTGGGAGTTTGAATATCTCGAAAATGCAATAGATTTATTACGTAAATTTTGAAAATTTCAAACTTTCAGAAAATTAATTTATCTTTGAGATAAATTAATAAAAATTGTTATATCATGTTGATAACATTAGGTAACAATAGGAAACGCTTAGATTTTTAAAAAATTTTGGAGGTTTCGATACTTTACAGAAGTTTAAAAACTTTGAAAATTACGTTGAAAAACTATGCGAAATCAGCTAAAAAGTGATACTTTTTGAGGTATATTTTGAAATTTTCAGAGTCTCAGAAAATTAATTCATCCTTAGGATAAATTAATGAAAATAGGTGAAACATGTTGAAACCACTTGGTACGAATAGAAAACACTTAGATATTAAAAAAATTTTAGGGTCTTCAATATTTTCTGGGAGTTTGAATATCTCGAAAATGCAATAGATTTATTACGTAAATTTTGAAAATTTCAAACTTTCAGAAAATTAATTTATCTTTGAGATAAATTAATAAAAATTGTTATATCATGTTGATAACATTAGGTAACAATAGGAAACGCTTAGATTTTTAAAAAATTTTGGAGGTTTCGATACTTTACAGAAGTTTAAAAACTTTGAAAATTACGTTGAAAAACTATGCGAAATCAGCTAAAAAGTGATACTTTTTGAGGTATATTTTGAAATTTTCAGAGTCTCAGAAAATTAATTCATCCTTAGGATAAATTAATGAAAATAGGTGAAACATGTTGAAACCCGTTGGTACGAATAGAAAACACTTAGATATTAAAAAAATTTTAGGGTCTTCAATATTTTCTGGGAGTTTGAATATCTCGAAAATGCAATAGATTTATTACGTAAATTTTGAAAATTTCAAACTTTCAGAAAATTAATTTATCTTTGAGATAAATTAATAAAAATTGTTATATCATGTTGATAACATTAGGTAACAATAGGAAACGCTTAGATTTTTAAAAAATTTTGGAGGTTTCGATACTTTACAGAAGTTTAAAAACTTTGAAAATTACGTTGAAAAACTATGCGAAATCAGCTAAAAAGTGATACTTTTTGAGGTATATTTTGAAATTTTCAGAGTCTCAGAAAATTAATTCATCCTTAGGATAAATTAATGAAAATAGGTGAAACATGTTGAAACCACTTGGTACGAATAGAAAACACTTAGATATTAAAAAAATTTTAGGGTCTTCAATATTTTCTGGGAGTTTGAATATCTCGAAAATGCAATAGATTTATTACGTAAATTTTGAAAATTTCAAACTTTTCAGAAAATTAATTTATCTTTGAGATAAATTAATAAAAATTGTTATATCATGTTGATAACATTAGGTAACAATAGGAAACGCTTAGATTTTTAAAAAATTTTGGAGGTTTCGATACTTTACAGAAGTTTAAAAACTTTGAAAATTACGTTGAAAAACTATGCGAAATCAGCTAAAAAGTGATACTTTTTGAGGTATATTTTGAAATTTTCAGAGTCTCAGAAAATTAATTCATCCTTAGGATAAATTAATGAAAGTAGGTGAAACATGTTGAAACCACTTGGTACGAATAGAAAACACTTAGATATTAAAAAAATTTTAGGGTCTTCAATATTTTCTGGGAGTTTGAATATCTTGAAAATGCAATAGATTTATTACGTAAATTTTGAAAATTTCAAACTTTCAGAAAATTAATTTATCTTTGAGATAAATTAATAAAAATTGTTATATCATGTTGATAACATTAGGTAACAATAGGAAACGCTTAGATTTTTAAAAAATTTTGGAGGTTTCGATACTTTACAGAAGTTTAAAAACTTTGAAAATTACGTTGAAAAACTATGCGAAATCAGCTAAAAAGTGATACTTTTTGAGGTATATTTTGAAATTTTCAGAGTCTCAGAAAATTAATTCATCCTTAGGATAAATTAATGAAAATAGGTGAAACATGTTGAAACCACTTGGTACGAATAGAAAACACATAGATATTAAAAAAATTTTAGGGTCTTCAATATTTTCTGGGAGTTTGAATATCTCGAAAATGCAATAGATTTATTACGTAAATTTTGAAAATTTCAAACTTTCAGAAAATTAATTTATCTTTGAGATAAATTAATAAAAATTGTTATATCATGTTGATAACATTAGGTAACAATAGGAAACGCTTAGATTTTTAAAAAATTTTGGAGGTTTCGATACTTTACAGAAGTTTAAAAACTTTGAAAATTACGTTGAAAAACTATGCGAAATCAGCTAAAAAGTGATACTTTTTTAGGTATATTTTGAAATTTTCAGAGTCTCAGAAAATTAATTCATCCTTAGGATAAATTAATGAAAATAGGTGAAACATGTTGAAACCACTTGGTACGAATAGAAAACACTTAGATATTAAAAAAATTTTAGCGTCTTCAATATTTTCTGGGAGTTTGAATATCTCGAAAATGCAATAGATTTATTACGTAAATTTTGAAAATTTCAAACTTTCAGAAAATTAATTTATCTTTGAGATAAATTAATAAAAATTGTTATATCATGTTGATAACATTAGGTAACAATAGGAAACGCTTAGATTTTTAAAAAATTTTGGAGGTTTCGATACTTTACAGAAGTTTAAAAACTTTGAAAATTACGTTGAAAAACCATGCGAAATCAGCTAAAAAGTGATACTTTTTGAGGTATATTTTGAAATTTTCAGAGTGTCAGAAAATTAATTCATCCTTAGGATAAATTAATGAAAATAGGTGAAACATGTTGAAACCACTTGGTACGAATAGAAAACACTTAGATATTAAAAAAATTTTAGGGTCTTCAATATTTTCTGGGAGTTTGAATATCTCGAAAATGCAATAGATTTATTACGTAAATTTTGAAAATTTCAAACTTTCAGAAAATTAATTTATCTTTGAGATAAATTAATAAAAATTGTTATATCATGTTGATAACATTAGGTAACAATAGGAAACGCTTAGATTTTTAAAAAATTTTGGAGGTTTCGATACTTTACAGAAGATTAAAAACTTTGAAAATTACGTTGAAAAACTATGCGAAATCAGCTAAAAAGTGATACTTTTTGAGGTATATTTTGAAATTTTCAGAGTCTCAGAAAATTAATTCATCCTTAGGATAAATTAATGAAAATAGGTGAAACATGTTGAAACCACTTGGTACGAATAGAAAACACTTAGATATTAAAAAAATTTTAGCGTCTTCAATATTTTCTGGGAGTTTGAATATCTCGAAAATGCAATAGATTTATTACGTAAATTTTGAAAATTTCAAACTTTCAGAAAATTAATTTATCTTTGAGATAAATTAATAAAAATTGTTATATCATGTTGATAACATTAGGTAACAATAGGAAACGCTTAGATTTTTAAAAAATTTTGGAGGTTTCGATACTTTACAGAAGTTTAAAAACTTTGAAAATTACGTTGAAAAACTATGCGAAATCAGCTAAAAAGTGATACTTTTTGAGGTATATTTTGAAATTTTCAGAGTCTCAGAAAATTAATTCATCCTTAGGATAAATTAATGAAAATAGGTGAAACATGTTGAAACCCGTTGGTACGAATAGAAAACACTTAGATATTAAAAAAATTTTAGGGTCTTCAATATTTTCTGGGAGTTTGAATATCTCGAAAATGCAATAGATTTATTACGTAAATTTTGAAAATTTCAAACTTTCAGAAAATTAATTTATCTTTGAGATAAATTAATAAAAATTGTTATATCATGTTGATAACATTAGGTAACAATAGGAAACGCTTAGATTTTTAAAAAATTTTGGAGGTTTCGATACTTTACAGAAGTTTAAAAACTTTGAAAATTACGTTGAAAAACTATGCGAAATCAGCTAAAAAGTGATACTTTTTGAGGTATATTTTGAAATTTTCAGAGTCTCAGAAAATTAATTCATCCTTAGGATAAATTAATGAAAATAGGTGAAACATGTTGAAACCACTTGGTACGAATAGAAAACACTTAGATATTAAAAAAATTTTAGGGTCTTCAATATTTTCTGGGAGTTTGAATATCTCGAAAATGCAATAGATTTATTACGTAAATTTTGAAAATTTCAAACTTTCAGAAAATTAATTTATCTTTGAGATAAATTAATAAAAATTGTTATATCATGTTGATAACATTAGGTAACAATAGGAAACGCTTAGATTTTTAAAAAATTTTGGAGGTTTCGATACTTTACAGAAGTTTAAAAACTTTGAAAATTACGTTGAAAAACTATGCGAAATCAGCTAAAAAGTGATACTTTTTGAGGTATATTTTGAAATTTTCAGAGTCTCAGAAAATTAATTCATCCTTAGGATAAATTAATGAAAATAGGTGAAACATGTTGAAACCACTTGGTACGAATAGAAAACACTTAGATATTAAAAAAATTTTAGGGTCTTCAATATTTTCTGGGAGTTTGAATATCTCGAAAATGCAATAGATTTATTACGTAAATTTTGAAAATTTCAAACTTTCAGAAAATTAATTTATCTTTGAGATAAATTAATAAAAATTGTTATATCATGTTGATAACATTAGGTAACAATAGGAAACGCTTAGATTTTTAAAAAATTTTGGAGGTTTCGATACTTTACAGAAGTTTAAAAACTTTGAAAATTACGTTGAAAAACTATGCGAAATCAGCTAAAAGTGATACTTTTTGAGGTATATTTTGAAATTTTCAGAGTCTCAGAAAATTAATTCATCCTTAGGATAAATTAATGAAAATAGGTGAAACATGTTGAAACCACTTGGTACGAATAGAAAACACTTAGATATTAAAAAAAATTTTAGGGTCTTCAAAATTTTCTGGGAGTTTGAAAATCTCGAAAATGCAATAGATTTATTACGTAAATTTTGAAAATTTCAAACGTTCAGGAAATTAATTTATCTTTGAGATAAATTAATAAAAATTGTTATATCATGTTGATAACATTAGGTAACAATAGGAAACGCTTAGATATTTAAAAAATTTTGAGGTTTAGCTACTTTACAGAAGTTTAAAAACTTTGAAAATTACGTTGAAAAACTATGCGAAATCAGCTAAAAAGTGATACTTTTTGAGGTATATTTTGAAATATTCAGAGTCTCAGAAAATTAATTCATCCTTAGGATAAATTAATGAAAATAGGTGAAACATGTTGAAACCACTTGGTACGAATAGAAAACACTTAGATATTAAAAAAATTTTAGGGTCTTCAATATTTTCTGGGAGTTTGAAAATCTCGAAAATGCAATAGATTTATTACGTAAATTTTGAAAATTTCAAACGTTCAGGAAATTAATTTATCTTTGAGATAAATTAATAAAAATTGTTATATCATGTTGATAACATTAGGTAACAATAGGAAACGCTTAGATTTTTAAAAAATTTTGGAGGTTTCGATACTTTACAGAAGTTTAAAAACTTTGAAAATTACGTTGAAAAACTATGCGAAATCAGCTAAAAAGTGATACTTTACGAGGTATATTTTGAAATTTTCAGAGTCTCAGAAAATTAATTCATCCTTAGGATAAATTAATGAAAATAGGTGAAACATGTTGAAAACACTTGGTAGGAATAGAAAACACTTAGATATTAAAAAAATTTTAGGGTCTTCAATATTTTCTGGGAGTTTGAATATCTCGAAAATGCAATAGATTTATTACGTAAATTTTGAAAATTTCAAACTTTCAAAAAAATAATTTATCTTTGAGATAAATTAATAAAAATTGTTATATCATGTTGATAACATTAGGTAACAATAGGAAACGCTTAGATTTTTAAAAAAATTTTGAGGTTTCGATACTTTACAGAAGTTTAAAAACTTTGAAAATTACGTTGAAAAACTATGCGAAATCAGCTAAAAGTGATACTTTTTGAGGTATATTTTGAAATTTTCAGAGTCTCAGAAAATTAATTCATCCTTAGGATAAATTAATGAAAATAGGTGAAACATGTTGAAACCACTTGGTACGAATAGAAAACACTTAGATATTAAAAAAATTTTAGGGTCTTCAATATTTTCTGGGAGTTTGAATATCTCGAAAATGCAATAGATTTATTACGTAAATTTTGAAAGTTTCAAACTTTCAAAAAATTAATTTATCTTTGAGATAAATTAATAAAAATTGTTATATCATGTTGATAACATTAGGTAACAATAGGAAACGCTTAGATTTTTAAAAAATTTTGGAGGTTTCGATACTTTACAGAAGTTTAAAACTTTGAAAATTGCGTTAAAAAACTATGCGAAATCAGCTAAAAAGTGATTCTTATTGATGTATATTTTGAAATTTTCAGAGTCTCAGAAAATTAATTCATCCTTAGGATAAATTAATGAAAATAGGTGAAACATGTTGAAACCACTTGGTACGAATAGAAAACACTTAGATATTAAAAAAATTTTAGGATCTTCAATATTTTCTGCGAGTTTGAATATCTCGAAAATGCAATAGATTTATTACGTAAATTTTGAAAATTTCAAACTTTCAAAAAATTAATTTATCTTTGAGATAAATTAATAAAATTTATTATATCATGTTGATAACATTAGGTAACAATAGGAAACGCTTAGATTTTAAAAAAATTTTGGAGGTTTCGATACTTTACAGAAGTTTATAACTTTGAAAATTACGTTAAAAAACTATGCGAAATCAGCTAAAAAGTGATTCTTATTGAGGTATATTTTGAAATTTTCAGAGTCTCAGAAAATTAATTCATCCTTAGGATAAATTAATGAAAATAGGTGAAACATGTTGAAACGACTTGGTACGAATAGAAAACACTTAGATATTAAAAAAATTTTAGGATCTTCAATATTTTCTGCGAGTTTGAATATCTCGAAAATGCAATAGATTTATTACGTAAATTTTGAAAATTTCAAACTTTCAAAAAATTAATTTATCTTTGAGTTAAATTAATAAAAATTGTTATATCATGTTGATAACATTAGGTAACAATAGGAAACGCATAGATTTTTAAAAAAATTTTGGAGGTTTCGATACTTTACAGAGTTTAAAACTTTGAAAATTACGTTGAAAAACTATTCGAAATCAGCTAAAAAGTGATACTTTATGAGGTATATTTTGAAATATTCAGAGTTCTCAGAAAATTAATTCATCCTTAGGATAAATTAATGAAAATAGGTGAAACATGTTGAAACCACTTGCTATGAATAGAAAACACTTAGATATTAAAAAAATTTTAGGGTCTTCAATATTTTCTGCGAGTTTGAATATCTCGAAAATGCAATAGATTTATTACGTAAATTTTGAAAAATTCAAACTTTCAGAAAATTAATTTATCTTTGAGATAAATTAATAAAAATTGTTATATCATGTTGATAACATTAGGTAACAGTAGGAAACGCTTAGATTTTTAAAAAATTTTGGAGGTTTCGATACTTTACAGAAGTTTAAAAACTTTGAAAATAACGTTGAAAAACTATGCGAAATCAGCTAAAAAGTGATTCTTGTTGAGGTATATTTTGAAATTTTCAGAGACTCAGAAAATTAATTCATCCTCAGGATAAATTAATGAAAATAGGTGAAACATGTTGAAACCACTTGGTACGAATAGAAAACAGTTAGATATTAAAAAAATTTTAGGGTCTTCAATATTTTCTGGGAGTTTGAATATCTCGAAAATGCAATAGATTTATTACGTAAATTTTGAAAATTTCAAACTTTCAGAAAATTAATTTATCTTTGAGATAAATTAATGAATTTGTTATATCATGTTGATAACATTAGGTAACAATAGGAAACGCTTAGAATTTTAAAAACTTCTGGATGTTTCGATACTTTACAGAAGTTTAAAACTTTGAAAATTACGTTGAAAAACTATGCGAAATCCTAAAAAGTGATACTTTTTGAGGTATATTTTGAAATTTTCAGAGTCTCAGAAAATTAATTCATCCTTAGGATGCAGTAATGAAAATAGGTGAAACATGTTGAAACCACTTGGTATGAATAGAAAACACTTAGATATTAAAAAAATTTTAGGGTCTTCAATATTTTCTGGGAGTTTGAATATCTCGAAAATGCAATAGATTTATTACGTAAATTTTGAAAATTTCAAACTTTCAAAAAATTAATTTATCTTTGAGATAAATTAATAAAAATTGTTATATCATGTTGATAACATTAGGTAACAATAGGAAACGCTTAGATTTTAAAAAAATTTTGGAGGTTTCGATATTTTACAGAAGTTTAAAAACTTTGAAAATTACGTTGAAAAACTATGCGAAATTAGCTAAAAAGTGATACTTTTTGAGGTATATTTTGAAATATTCAGAGTCTCAGAAAATTAATTCATCCTTAGGATAAATTAATGAAAATAGGTGAAACATGTTGAAAACACTTGGTAGGAATAGAAAACACTTAGATATTAAAAAAATTTTAGGGTCTTCAATATTTTCTGGGAGTTTGAATATCTCGAAAATGCAATAGATTTATTACGTAAATTTTGAAAATTTCAAACTTTCAAAAAAATAATTTATCTTTGAGATAAATTAATAAAAATTGTTATATCATGTTGATAACATTAGGTAACAATAGGAAACGCTTAGATTTTTAAAAAATTTTGGAGGTTTCGATACTTTACAGAAGTTTAAATACTTTGAAAATTACGTTGAAAAACTATGCGAAATCAGCTAAAAAGTGATTCTTTTTGAGGTATATTTTGAAATTTTCAGAGTCTCAGAAAATTAATTCATCCACAGGATAAATTAATGAAAATAGGTGAAACATGTTGAAACCACTTGGTACGAATAGAAAACAGTTAGATATTAAAAAAATTTTAGGGTCTTCAATATTTTCTGGGAGTTTGAATATCTCGAAAATGCAATAGATTTATTACGTAAATTTTGAAAGTTTCAAACTTTCAAAAAATTAATTTATCTTTGAGATAAATTAATAAAAATTGTTATATCATGTTGATAACATTAGGTAACAATAGGAAACGCTTAGATTTTTAAAAAATTTTGGAGGTTTCGATACTTTACAGAAGTTTAAAACTTTGAAAATTGCGTTAAAAAACTATGCGAAATCAGCTAAAAAGTGATTCTTATTGATGTATATTTTGAAATTTTCAGAGTCTCAGAAAATTAATTCATCCTTAGGATAAATTAATGAAAATAGGTGAAACATGTTGAAACCACTTGGTACGAATAGAAAACACTTAGATATTAAAAAAATTTTAGGATCTTCAATATTTTCTGCGAGTTTGAATATCTCGAAAATGCAATAGATTTATTACGTAAATTTTGAAAATTTCAAACTTTCAAAAAATTAATTTATCTTTGAGATAAATTAATAAAATTTATTATATCATGTTGATAACATTAGGTAACAATAGGAAACGCTTAGATTTTAAAAAAATTTTGGAGGTTTCGATACTTTACAGAAGTTTATAACTTTGAAAATTACGTTAAAAAACTATGCGAAATCAGCTAAAAAGTGATTCTTATTGAGGTATATTTTGAAATTTTCAGAGTCTCAGAAAATTAATTCATCCTTAGGATAAATTAATGAAAATAGGTGAAACATGTTGAAACGACTTGGTACGAATAGAAAACACTTAGATATTAAAAAAATTTTAGGATCTTCAATATTTTCTGCGAGTTTGAATATCTCGAAAATGCAATAGATTTATTACGTAAATTTTGAAAATTTCAAACTTTCAAAAAATTAATTTATCTTTGAGATAAATTAATAAAAATTGTTATATCATGTTGATAACATTAGGTAACAATAGGAAACGCATAGATTTTTAAAAAAATTTTGGAGGTTTCGATACTTTACAGAGTTTAAAACTTTGAAAATTACGTTGAAAAACTATTCGAAATCAGCTAAAAAGTGATACTTTATGAGGTATATTTTGAAATATTCAGAGTCTCAGAAAATTAATTCATCCTTAGGATAAATTAATGAAAATAGGTGAAACATGTTGAAACCACTTGCTATGAATAGAAAACACTTAGATATTAAAAAAATTTTAGGGTCTTCAATATTTTCTGCGAGTTTGAATATCTCGAAAATGCAATAGATTTATTACGTAAATTTTGAAAAATTCAAACTTTCAGAAAATTAATTTATCTTTGAGATAAATTAATAAAAATTGTTATATCATGTTGATAACATTAGGTAACAATAGGAAACGCTTAGATTTTTAAAAAATTTTGGAGGTTTCGATACTTTACAGAAGTTTAAATACTTTGAAAATTACGTTGAAAAACTATGCGAAATCAGCTAAAAAGTGATTCTTTTTGAGGTATATTTTGAAATTTTCAGAGTCTCAGAAAATTAATTCATCCACAGGATAAATTAATGAAAATAGGTGAAACATGTTGAAACCACTTGGTACGAATAGAAAACAGTTAGATATTAAAAAAATTTTAGGGTCTTCAATATTTTCTGGGAGTTTGAATATCTCGAAAATGCAATAGATTTATTACGTAAATTTTGAAAGTTTCAAACTTTCAAAAAATTAATTTATCTTTGAGATAAATTAATAAAAATTGTTATATCATGTTGATAACATTAGGTAACAATAGGAAACGCTTAGATTTTTAAAAAATTTTGGAGGTTTCGATACTTTACAGAAGTTTAAAACTTTGAAAATTGCGTTAAAAAACTATGCGAAATCAGCTAAAAAGTGATTCTTATTGATGTATATTTTGAAATTTTCAGAGTCTCAGAAAATTAATTCATCCTTAGGATAAATTAATGAAAATAGGTGAAACATGTTGAAACCACTTGGTACGAATAGAAAACACTTAGATATTAAAAAAATTTTAGGATCTTCAATATTTTCTGCGAGTTTGAATATCTCGAAAATGCAATAGATTTATTACGTAAATTTTGAAAATTTCAAACTTTTCAAAAAATTAATTTATCTTTGAGATAAATTAATAAAATTTATTATATCATGTTGATAACATTAGGTAACAATAGGAAACGCTTAGATTTTAAAAAAATTTTGGAGGTTTCGATACTTTACAGAAGTTTATAACTTTGAAAATTACGTTAAAAAACTATGCGAAATCAGCTAAAAAGTGATTCTTATTGAGGTATATTTTGAAATTTTCAGAGTCTCAGAAAATTAATTCATCCTTAGGATAAATTAATGAAAATAGGTGAAACATGTTGAAACGACTTGGTACGAATAGAAAACACTTAGATATTAAAAAAATTTTAGGATCTTCAATATTTTCTGCGAGTTTGAATATCTCGAAAATGCAATAGATTTATTACGTAAATTTTGAAAATTTCAAACTTTCAAAAAATTAATTTATCTTTGAGATAAATTAATAAAAATTGTTATATCATGTTGATAACATTAGGTAACAATAGGAAACGCATAGATTTTTAAAAAAATTTTGGAGGTTTCGATACTTTACAGAGTTTAAAACTTTGAAAATTACGTTGAAAAACTATTCGAAATCAGCTAAAAAGTGATACTTTATGAGGTATATTTTGAAATATTCAGAGTCTCAGAAAATTAATTCATCCTTAGGATAAATTAATGAAAATAGGTGAAACATGTTGAAACCTCTTGCTATGAATAGAAAACACTTAGATATTAAAAAAATTTTAGGGTCTTCAATATTTTCTGCGAGTTTGAATATCTCGAAAATGCAATAGATTTATTACGTAAATTTTGAAAAATTCAAACTTTCAGAAAATTAATTTATCTTTGAGATAAATTAATAAAAATTGTTATATCATGTTGATAACATTAGGTAACAGTAGGAAACGCTTAGATTTTTAAAAAATTTTGGAGGTTTCGATACTTTACAGAAGTTTAAAAACTTTGAAAATAACGTTGAAAAACTATGCGAAATCAGCTAAAAAGTGATTCTTGTTGAGGTATATTTTGAAATTTTCAGAGACTCAGAAAATTAATTCATCCTCAGGATAAATTAATGAAAATAGGTGAAACATGTTGAAACCACTTGGTACGAATAGAAAACAGTTAGATATTAAAAAAATTTTAGGGTCTTCAATATTTTCTGGGAGTTTGAATATCTCGAAAATGCAATAGATTTATTACGTAAATTTTGAAAATTTCAAACTTTCAGAAAATTAATTTATCTTTGAGATAAATTAATGAATTTGTTATATCATGTTGATAACATTAGGTAACAATAGGAAACGCTTAGAATTTTAAAAACTTCTGGATGTTTCGATACTTTACAGAAGTTTAAAAACTTTGAAAATTACGTTGAAAAACTATGCGAAATCCTAAAAAGTGATACTTTTTGAGGTATATTTTGAAATTTTCAGAGTCTCAGAAAATTAATTCATCCTTAGGATATATTAATGAAAATAGGTGAAACATGTTGAAACCACTTGGTATGAATAGAAAACACTTAGATATTAAAAAAATTTTAGGGTCTTCAATATTTTCTGGGAGTTTGAATATCTCGAAAATGCAATAGATTTATTACGTAAATTTTGAAAGTTTCAAACTTTCAAAAAATTAATTTATCTTTGAGATAAATTAATAAAAATTGTTATATCATGTTGATAACATTAGGTAACAATAGGAAACGCTTAGATTTTAAAAAAATTTTCGAGGTTTCGATATTTTACAGAAGTTTAAAAACTTTGAAAATTACGTTGAAAAACTATGCGAAATCAGCTAAAAAGTGATACTTTTTGAGGTATATTTTGAAATTTTCAGAGTCCCAGAAAATTAATTCATCCTTAGGATAAATTAATGAAAATAGGTGAAACATGTTGAAACCACTTGGTACGAATAGAAAACACTTAGATATTAAAAAAATTTTAGGGTCTTCAATATTTTCTGGGAGTTTGAATATCTCGAAAATGCAATAGATTTATTACGTAAATTTTGAAAATTTCAAACTTTCAGAAAATTAATTTATCCTTGAGATAAATTAATAAAAATTGTTATATCATGTTGATAACATTAGGTAACAATAGTAAACGCTTAGATTTTAAAAAAATTTTGGAGGTTTCGATACTTTACAGAAGTTTAAAAACTTTGAAAATTACGTTGAAAAACTATGCGAAATCAGCTAAAAAGTTATTCTTTTTGAGGTATATTTTGAAATATTCAGAGTCTCAGAAAATTAATTCATCCTTAGGATAAATTAATGAAAATAGGTGAAACATGTTGAAACCACTTGGTACGAATAGAAAACACTTAGATATTAAAAAAATTTTAGTGTCTTCAATATTTTCGGCGAGTTTCAATATCTCGATAATGCAATAGATTTATTACGTAAATTTTGAAAAATTCAAACTTTCAGAAAATTAATTTATCTTTGAGATAAATTAATAAAAATTGTTATATCATGTTGATAACATTAGGTAACAGTAGGAAACGCTTAGATTTTTTAAAAATTTTGGAGGTTTCGATACTTTACAGAAGTTTAAAAACTTTGAAAATAACGTTGAAAAACTATGCGAAATCAGCTAAAAAGTGATTCTTGTTGAGGTATATTTTGAAATTTTCAGAGACTCAGAAAATTAATTCATCCTCAGGATAAATTAATGAAAATAGGTGAAACATGTTGAAACCACTTGGTACGAATAGAAAACAGTTAGATATTAGAAAAATTTTAGGGTCTTCAATATTTTCTGGGAGTTTGAATATCTCGAAAATGCAATAGATTTATTACGTAAATTTTGAAAATTTCAAACTTTCAGAAAATTAATTTATCTTTGAGATAAATTAATGAATTTGTTATATCATGTTGATAACATTAGGTAACAATAGGAAACGCTTAGAATTTTAAAAACTTCTGGATGTTTCGATACTTTACAGAAGTTTAAAAACTTTGAAAATTACGTTGAAAAACTATGCGAAATCCTAAAAAGTGATACTTTTTTGAGGTATATTTTGAAATTTTCAGAGTCTCAGAAAATTAATTCATCCTTAGGATATATTAATGAAAATAGGTGAAACATGTTGAAACCACTTGGTATGAATAGAAAACACTTAGATATTAAAAAAATTTTAGGGTCTTCAATATTTTCTGGGAGTTTGAATATCTCGAAAATGCAATAGATTTATTACGTAAATTTTGAAAGTTTCAAACTTTCAAAAAATTAATTTATCTTTGAGATAAATTAATAAAAATTGTTATATCATGTTGATAACATTAGGTAACAATAGGAAACGCTTAGATTTTAAAAAAATTTTCGAGGTTTCGATATTTTACAGAAGTTTAAAAACTTTGAAAATTACGTTGAAAAACTATGCGAAATCAGCTAAAAAGTGATACTTTTTGAGGTATATTTTGAAATTTTCAGAGTCCCAGAAAATTAATTCATCCTTAGGATAAATTAATGAAAATAGGTGAAACATGTTGAAACCACTTGGTACGAATAGAAAACACTTAGATATTAAAAAAATTTTAGGGTCTTCAATATTTTCTGGGAGTTTGAATATCTCGAAAATGCAATAGATTTATTACGTAAATTTTGAAAATTTCAAACTTTCAGAAAATTAATTTATCCTTGAGATAAATTAATAAAAATTGTTATATCATGTTGATAACATTAGGTAACAATAGTAAACGCTTAGATTTTAAAAAAATTTTGGAGGTTTCTGATACTTTACAGAAGTTTAAAAACTTTGAAAATTACGTTGAAAAACTATGCGAAATCAGCTAAAAAGTTATTCTTTTTGAGGTATATTTTGAAATATTCAGAGTCTCAGAAAATTAATTCATCCTTAGGATAAATTAATGAAAATAGGTGAAACATGTTGAAACCACTTGGTACGAATAGAAAACACTTAGATATTAAAAAAATTTTAGTGTCTTCAATATTTTCGGCGAGTTTCAATATCTCGATAATGCAATAGATTTATTACGTAAATTTTGAAAATTTCAAACTTTCAGAAAATTAATTTATCTTTGAGATAAATTAATAAAAGTTGTTATATCATGTTGATAACATTAGGTAACAATAGGAAACGCTTAGAATTTTAAAAAAGTTTTGGAGGTTTCGATACTTTACAGAAGTTTAAAAACTTAGAAAATTACGTTGAAAAACTATGCGAAATCAGCTAAAAAGTGATACTTTATGAGGTACATTTTGAAATATTCAGAGTCTCAGAAAATTAATTCATCCTCAGGATAAATTAATGAAAATAGGTGAAACATGTTGAAAATACTTGGTACGAATAGAAAACACTTAGATATTAAAAAAATTTTAGGGTCTTCAATATTTTCTGCGAGTTTGAATATCTCGAAAATGCAATAGATTTATTACGTAAATTTTGAAAATTTCAAACTTTCAAAAAATTAATTTATGTTTGAGATAAATTAATAAAAATTGTTATATCATGTTGATAACATTAGGTAACAATAGGAAACGCTTAGATTTTTAAAAAATTTTGGAGGTTTCGATACTTTACAGAGTTTAAAACTTTGAAAATTACGTTGAAAAACTATGCGAAATCAGCTAAAAGGTGATACTTTATGAGGTATATTTTGAAATATTAAGAGTCTCAGAAAATTAATTCATCCTTAGGATAAATTAATGAAAATAGGTGAACCATGTTGAAACCACTTGCTATGAATAGAAAACACTCAGATATTAAAAAAATGTTAGGGTCTTCAATATTTTCTGCGATTTTGAATATCTCGAAAATGCAATAGATTTATTACGTAAATTTTGAAAATTTCAAACTTTCAGAAAATAAATTTATCTTTGAGATATATTAATAAAAATTGTTATATCATGTTGATAACATTAGGTAACAATAGGAAACGTTTAGATTTTAAAAAATTTTGGAGATTTCGATACTTTACAGAAGTTTAAATAATTTGAAAATTACGTTGAAAAACTATGCGAAATCAGCTAAAAAGTGATACATTTTGAGGTATATTTTGAAATATTCAGAGTCTCAGAAAATAAATTCATCCTTAGGATAAATTATTCAAAATAGGGGTAACATGTTGAAACTACTTGGTCCGAATAGAAAACACTTATATATTAAAAAAATTTTAGGGTCATCAATATTTTCTGGGAGTTTGAATATCTCGAAAATGCAATAGATTTATTACGTAAATTTTGAAAATTTCAAACTTTCAGAAAATTAATTTATCTTTGAGATAAATTAATAAAAATTGTTATATCATGTTGATAACATTAGGTAACAATAGGAAACGCTTAGAATTTTAAAAAATTCTGGAGGTTTTGATACTTTACAGAAGTTTAAAAACTTTGAAAATTACGTTGAAAAACTATGCGAAATCAGCTAAAAAGTGATACTTTTTGAGGTATATTTTGAAATTTTCAGAGTCTCAGAAAATTAATTCATCCTTAGGATAAATTAATGAAAATAGGTGAAACATGTTGAAACCACTTGGTATGAATAGAAAACACTTAGATATTAAAAAAATTGTAGGGTCTTCAATATTTTCTGGCAGTTTGAATATCTCGAAAATGCAATAGATTTATTACGTAAATTTTGAAAATTTCAAACTTTCAAAAAATTAATTTATCTTTGAGATAAATTAATAAAGATTGTTATATCATGTTGATAACATTAGGTAACAATAGGAAACGCTTAGATTTTTAAAAAATTTTGGAGGTTTCGATATTTTACAGAGTTTAAAATTTTGAAAATTACTTTGAAAAACTATGCGAAATCAGCTAAAACGTGATACTTTATGTGGTATATTTTGAAATATTCAGAGTCTCAGAAAATTAATTCATCCTTAGGATAAATTAATGAAAATAGTTGAAACATGTTGAAACCACTTGCTATGAATAGAAAACACTTAGATATTAAAAAAATTTTAGGGTCTTCAATATTATCTGCGAGTTTGAATATCTCGAAAATGCAATAGATTTATTACGTAAATTTTGAAAATTTCAAACTTTCAGAAAATTAATTTATCTTTGAGATAAATTAATAAAAATTGTTATATCATGTTGATAACATTAGGTAACAATAGGAAACGCTTAGATTTTAAAAACATTTTGGAGGTTTCGATATTTTACAGAAGTTTAAAAACTTTGAAAATTACGTTGAAAAACTATGCGAAATCAGCTAAAAAGTGATACTTTTTGAGGTATATTTTGAAATTTTCAGAGTCCCAGAAAATTAATTCATCCTTAGGATAAATTAATGAAAATAGGTGAAACATGTTGAAACCACTTGGTACGAATAGAAAACACTTAGATATTAAAAAAATTTTAGGGTCTTCAATATTTTCTGGGAGTTTGAATATCTCGAAAATGCAATAGATTTATTACGTAACTTTTGAAAATTTCAAACTTTCAGAAAATTAATTTATCCTTGATATAAATTAATAAAAATTGTTATATCATGTTGATAACATTAGGTAACAATAGTAAACGCTTAGATTTTAAAAAAATTTTGGAGGTTTCGATACTTTACAGAAGTTTAAAAACTTTGAAAATTACGTTGAAAAACTATGCGAAATCAGCTAAAAAGTGATTCTTTTTGAGGTATATTTTGAAATATTCAGAGTCTCAGAAAATTAATTCATCCTTAGGATAAATTAATGAAAATAGGTGAAACATGTTGAAACCACTTGGTACGAATAGAAAACACTTAGATATTAAAAAAATTTTAGTGTCTTCAATATGTTCGGCGAGTTTAAATATCTCGATAATGCAATAGATTTATTACGTAAATTTTGAAAATTTCAAACTTTCAGAAAATTAATTTATCTTTGAGATAAATTAATAAAAGTTGTTATATCATGTTGATAACATTAGGTAACAATAGGAAACGCTTAGAATTTTAAAAAAGTTTTGGAGGTTTCGATACTTTACAGAAGTTTAAAAACTTAGAAAATTACGTTGAAAAACTATGCGAAATCAGCGAAAAAGTGATACTTTATGAGGTACATTTTGAAATATTCAGAGTCTCAGAAAATTAATTCATCCTTAGGATAAATTAATGAAAATAGGTGAAACATGTTGAAAATACTTGGTACGAATAGAAAACACTTAGATATTAAAAAATTTTAGGGTCTTCAATATTTTCTGGGAGTTTGAATATCTCGAAAATGCAATAGATTTATTACGTAAATTTTGAAAATTTCAAACTTTCAAAAAATTAATTTATCTTTGAGATAAATTAATAAAAATTGTTATATCATGTTGATAACATTAGGTAACAATAGGAAACGCTTAGATTTTTAAAAAATTTTGGAGGTTTCGATACTTTACAGAGTTTAAAACTTTGAAAATTACGTTGAAAAACTATGCGAAATCAGCTAAAATTGATACTTTTTGAGGTATATTTTGAAATATTCAGAGTCTCAGAAAATTAATTCATCCTTAGTATAAATTAATGAAAATAGGTGAAACACGTTGAAACCACTTCCTATGAATAGAAAACACTTAGATATTAAAAAAATTTTAGGGTCTTCAATATTTTCTGGGAGTTTGAATATCTCGAAAATGCAATAGATTTATTACGTAAATTTTGAAAATTTCAAACTTTCAGAAAATTAATTTATCTTTGAGATAAATTAATAAAAATTGTTATATCATGTTGATAACATTAGGTAACAATAGGAAACGCTTAGAATTTTAAAAAATTCTGGAGGTTTCGATACTTTACAGAAGTTTAAAAACTTTGAAAATTACGTTGAAAAACTATGCGAAATCAGCTAAAAAGTGATACTTTTTTAGGTATATTTTGAAATTTTCAGAGTCTCAGAAAATTAATTCATCCTTAGGATAAATTAATGAAAATAGGTGAAACATGTTGAAACCACTTGGTACGAATAGAAAACACTTAGATATTAAAAAAATTTTAGTGTCTTCAATATGTTCGGCGAGTTTAAATATCTCGATAATGCAATAGATTTATTACGTAAATTTTGAAAATTTCAAACTTTCAGAAAATTAATTTATCTTTGAGATAAATTAATAAAAGTTGTTATATCATGTTGATAACATTAGGTAACAATAGGAAACGCTTAGAATTTTAAAAAAGTTTTGGAAGTTTCGATACTTTACAGAAGTTTAAAAACTTAGAAAATTACGTTGAAAAACTATGCGAAATCAGCGAAAAAGTGATACTTTATGAGGTACATTTTGAAATATTCAGAGTCTCAGAAAATTAATTCATCCTTAGGATAAATTAATGAAAATAGGTGAAACATGTTGAAAATACTTGGTACGAATAGAAAACACTTAGATATTAAAAAATTTTAGGGTCTTCAATATTTTCTGGGAGTTTGAATATCTCGAAAATGCAATAGATTTATTACGTAAATTTTGAAAATTTCAAACTTTCAAAAAATTAATTTATCTTTGAGATAAATTAATAAAAATTGTTATATCATGTTGATAACATTAGGTAACAATAGGAAACGCTTAGATTTTTAAAAAATTTTGGAGGTTTCGATACTTTACAGAGTTTAAAACTTTGAAAATTACGTTGAAAAACTATGCGAAATCAGCTAAAATTGATACTTTTTGAGGTATATTTTGAAATATTCAGAGTCTCAGAAAATTAATTCATCCTTAGTATAAATTAATGAAAATAGGTGAAACACGTTGAAACCACTTGCTATGAATAGAAAACACTTAGATATTAAAAAAATTTTAGGGTCTTCAATATTTTCTGGGAGTTTGAATATCTCGAAAATGCAATAGATTTATTACGTAAATTTTGAAAATTTCAAACTTTCAGAAAATTAATTTATCTTTGAGATAAATTAATAAAAATTGTTATATCATGTTGATAACATTAGGTAACAATAGGAAACGCTTAGAATTTTAAAAAATTCTGGAGGTTTCGATACTTTACAGAAGTTTAAAAACTTTGAAAATTACGTTGAAAAACTATGCGAAATCAGCTAAAAAGTGATACTTTTTTAGGTATATTTTGAAATTTTCAGAGTCTCAGAAAATTAATTCATCCTTAGTATAAAATAATGAAAATAGGTGAAACATGTTGAAACCACTTGGTATGAACAGAAAACACTTAGATTTTAAAAAAATTTTAGGGTCTTCAATATTTTCTGGGAGTTTGAATATCTCGAAAATGCAATAGATTTATTACGTAAATTTTGAAAATTTCAAACTTTCAAAAAATTAATTTAACTTTGAGATAAATTAATAAAAATTGTTATATCATGTTGATAACATTAGGTAACAATAGGAAACGCTTAGATTTTTAAAAAATTTTGGAGGTTTCGATACTTTACAGAGTTTAAAACTTTGAAAATTACGTTGAAAAACTATGCGAAATCAGCTAAAAAGTGATACTTTATGAGGTATATTTTGAAATATTCAGAGCCTCAGAAAATTAATTCATCCTTAGGATAAATTAATGAAAATAGGTGAAACACGTTGAAACCACTTGCTATGAATAGAAAACACTTAGATATTAAAAAAATTGTAGGGTCTTCAATATTTTCTGCGAGTTTGAATATCTCGAAAATGCAATAGATTTATTACGTAAATTTTGAAAATTTCAAACTTTCAGAAAATTAATTTATCTTTGAGATAAATTAATAAAAATTGTTATATCATGTTGATAACATTAGGTAACAATAGGAAACGCTTAGATTTTTAAAAAATTTTGAAGGTTTCGATACTTTACAGAATTTTAAATACTTTGAAAATTACGTTGAAAAACTATGCGAAATCAGCTAAAAAGTGATTCTTTTTGAGGTATATTTTGAAATATTCAGAGTCTAAGAAAATTAATTCATCCTTAGGATAAATTAATGAAAATAGGTGAAACATGTTGAAACCACTTGGTACGAATAGAAAACACTTAGATATTAAAAAAATTTTAGGGTCTTCAATATTTTCTGCGAGTTTGAATATCTCGAAAATGCAATAGATTTATTACGTAAATTTTGAAAATTTCAAACTTTCAAAAAATTAATTTATCTTTGAGATAAATTAATAAAAATTGTTATATCATGTTGATAACATTAGGTAACAATAGGAAACGCTTAGAATTTTAAAAAATTCTGGAGGTTTCGATACTTTACAGAAGTTTAAAAACTTTGAAAATTACGTTGAAAAACTATGCGAAATCAGCTAAAAAGTGATACTTTTTGAGGTATATTTTGAAATTTTCAGTGTCTCAGAAAATTAATTCATCCTTAGGATAAATTAATGAAAATAGGTGAAACATGTTGAAACCACTTGGTATGAACAGAAAACACTTAGATTTTTAAAAAATTTTAGGGTCTTCAATATTTTCTGGGAGTTTGAATATCTCGAAAATGCAATAGATTTATTACGTAAATTTTGAAAATTTCAAACTTTCAAAAAATTAATTTATCTTTGAGATAAATTAATAAAAATTGTTATATCATGTTGATAACATTAGGTAACAATAGGAAACGCTTAGATTTTTAAAAAATTTTGGAGGTTTCGATACTTTACAGAGTTTAAAACTTTGAAAATTACGTTGAAAAACTATGCGAAATCAGCTAAAAAGTGATACTTTTTGAGGTATATTTTGAAATATTCAGAGTCTCAGAAAATTAATTCATCCTTAGTATAAATTAATGAAAATAGGTGAAACACGTTGAAACCACTTGCTATGAATAGAAAACACTTAGATATTAAAAAAATTTTAGTGTCTTCAATATTTTCTGCGAGTTTGAATATCTCGAAAATGCAATAGATTTATTACGTAAATTTTGAAAATTTCAAACTTTCAGAAAATTAATTTATCTTTGAGATAAATTAATAAAAATTGTTATATCATGTTGATAACATTAGGTAACAATAGGAAACGCTTAGAATTTTAAAAAAATTCTGGAGGTTTCGATACTTTACAGAAGTTTAAAAACTTTGAAAATTACGTTGAAAAACTATGCGAAATCAGCTAAAAAGTGATACTTTTTTAGGTATATTTTGAAATTTTCAGAGTCTCAGAAAATTAATTCATCCTTAGGATAAAATAATGAAAATAGGTGAAACATGTTGAAACCACTTGGTATGAACAGAAAACACTTAGATTTTAAAAAAATTTTAGGGTCTTCAATATTTTCTGGGAGTTTGAATATCTCGAAAATGCAATAGATTTATTACGTAAATTTTGAAAATTTCAAACTTTCAAAAAATTGATTTATCTTTGAGATAAATTAATAAAAATTGTTATATCATGTTGATAACATTAGGTAACAATAGGAAACGCTTAGATTTTTAAAAAATTTTGGAGGTTTCGATACTTTACAGAGTTTAAAACTTTGAAAATTACGTTGAAAAACTATGCGAAATCAGCTAAAAAGTGATACTTTATGAGGTATATTTTGAAATATTCAGAGCCTCAGAAAATTAATTCATCCTTAGGATAAATTAATGAAAATAGGTGAAACACGTTGAAACCACTTGCTATGAATAGAAAACACTTAGATATTAAAAAAATTTTAGGGTCTTCAATATTTTCTGCGAGTTTGAATATCTCGAAAATGCAATAGATTTATTACGTAAATTTTGAAAATTTCAAACTTTCAGAAAATTAATTTATCTTTGAGATAAATTAATAAAAATTGTTATATCATGTTGATAACATTAGGTAACAATAGGAAACGCTTAGATTTTAAAAAAATTTTGAAGGTTTCGATACTTTACAGAATTTTAAATACTTTGAAAATTACGTTGAAAAACTATGCGAAATCAGCTAAAAAGTGATTCTTTTTGAGGTATATTTTGAAATATTCAGAGTCTAAGAAAATTAATTCATCCTTAGGATAAATTAATGAAAATAGGTGAAACATGTTGAAACCACTTGGTACGAATAGAAAACACTTAGATATTAAAAAAACTTTAGGGTCTTCAATATTTTCTGGGAGTTTGAATATCTCGAAAATGCAATAGATTTATTACGTAAATTTTGAAAATTTCAAACTTTCAGAAAATTAATTTATCTTTGAGATAAATTAATAAAAATTTTTATAGCATGTTGATAACATTAGGTAACAATAGGAAACGCTTAGAATTTTAAAAAATTCTGGAGGTTTCGATACTTTACAGAAGTTTAAAAACTTTGAAAATTACTTTGAAAAACTATGCGAAATCAGCTAAAAAGTGATACTTTTTGAGGTATATTTTGAAATATTCAGAGTCTCAGAAAATTAATTCATCCTTAGGATAAATTAATGAAAATAGTTGAAATATGTTGAAACTACTTGGTACGAATAGAAAACACTTAGATATTAAAAAAATTTTAGGGTCTTCAATATTTTCTGGGAGTTTGAATATCTCGAAAATGCAATAGATTTATTACGTAAATTTTGAAAATTTCAAACTTTCAGAAAATTAATTTATCTTTGAGATAAATTAATAAAAATTGTTATATCATGTTGATAACATTAGGTAACAATAGGAAACGCTTAGATTCTTAAAAAATTTTGGAGGTTTCGATACTTTACAGAAGTTTAAAAACTTTGAAAATTACGTTGAAAAACTATGCGAAATCAGTTAAAAAGTGATTCTTTTTGAGGTATATTTTGAAATTTTAAGAGTCTCAGAAAATTAATTCATCCTTAGGATAAATTAATGAAAATAGGTGAAACATGTTGAAACCAGTTGGTACGAATAGAAAACACTTAGATATTAAAAAAAATTTTAGGGTCTTCAATATTTTCTGGGAGTTTGAATATCTGGAAAATGCAATAGATTTATTACGTAAATTTTGAAATTTTCAAACTTTCAGAAAATTGATTTATCTTTGAGATAAATTAATAAAAATTGTTATATCATGTTGATAACATTAGGTAAGAATAGGTAACGCTTAGATTTTTAAAAAATTTTGGAGGTTTCGATACTTTACAGAAGTTTAAAAACTTTGAAAATTATGTTGAAAAACTATGCGAAATCAGCTAAAAAGCGATACATTTGAGGTATATTTTTAAATTTTCAGAGTCTCAGAAAATTAATTCATCCTTAGTATAAATTAATGAAAATAGGTGAAACATGTTGAAACCACTTGGTACGAATAGAAAACACTTAGATATTAAAAAAATTTTAGGGTCTTCAATATTTTCTGGGAGTTTGAATATCTCGAAAATGCAATAGAGTTATTACGGAAATTTTGAAAATTTCAAACTTTCAGAAAATTAATTTATCTTTGACATAAATTAATAAAAATTGTTATATCATGTTGATAACATTAGGTAACAATAGGACACGCTTAGATTTTTTAAAAAATTCTGGAGGTTTCGATACTTTACAGAAGTTTAAAAACTTTGAAAATTACGTTGAATATCTATGCGAAATCAGCTAAAAAGTGATTCTTTTTTAGGTATATTTTGAAATTTTCAGAGTCTCAGAAAATTAATTCATCCTTAGGATAAATTAATGAAAATATGTGAAACATGTTGAAACCACTTAGTACGAATAGAAAACACTTAGATATTAAAACTAAGTTTAGGGTCTTCAATATTTTCTGCGAGTTTGAATATCTCGAAAATGCAATAGATTTATTACGTAAATTTTGAAAATTTCAAACTTTCAGAAAATTAATTTATCTTTGAGATAAATTAATAAAAATTGTTATATCATGTTGATAACATTAGGTAACAATAGGAAACGCTTAGAATTTTAAAAAATTTTGGAGGTTTCGATACTTTACAGAAGTTTAAATACTTTGAAAATTACGTTGAAAAACTATGCGAAATCAGCTAAAAAGTAATACTTTATGAGGTATAATTTGAAATATTCAGAGCCTCAGAAAATTATTTCATCCTTAGCATAAATTAATAAAAATAGGTGAAACATTTTGAAACTACTTGGTACGAATAGGTAACTCTTATATATTAAAAAAATTTTAGGGTCTTCAATATTTTCTGGGAGTTTGAATATCTCGAAAATACAATAGATTTATTACTTAAATTTTGAAAATTTCAAACTTTCAGAAAATTAATTTATCTTTGAGATAAATTAATAAAAATTGTTATATCATGTTGATAACATTAGGTAACAATAGGACACGCTTAGATTTTTTTAAAAATTCTGGAGGTTTCGATACTTTACAGAAGTTTAAAAACTTTGAAAATTACGTTGAAAAACTATGCGAAAT
This sequence comes from Ascarosepion bandense, assembly GCA_037127315.1. Lineage (NCBI taxonomy): Eukaryota > Metazoa > Mollusca > Cephalopoda > Sepiida > Sepiidae > Ascarosepion > Ascarosepion bandense. Next base: position 100,361 of record JBBBDQ010025097.1, read on the forward strand.
CAGCTAAAAAGTGATTCTTTTTTAGGTATATTTTGAAATTTTCAGAGTCTCAGAAAATTAATTCATCCTTAGGATAAATTAATGAAAATATGTGAAACATGTTGAAACCACTTAGTACGAATAGAAAACACTTAGATATTAAAAAAAGTTTAGGGTCTTCAATATTTTCTGCGAGTTTGAATATCTCGAAAATGCAATAGATTTATTACGTAAATTTTGAAAATTTCAAACTTTCAGAAAATTAATTTATCTTTGAGATAAATTAATAAAAATTGTTATATCATGTTGATAACATTAGGTAACAATAGGAAACGCTTAGAATTTTGAAAAATTTTGGAGGTTTCGATACTTTACAGAAGTTTAAATACTTTGAAAATTACGTTGAAAAACTATGCGAAATCAGCTAAAAAGTAATACTTTATGAGGTATAATTTGAAATATTCAGAGCCTCAGAAAATTATTTCATCCTTAGCATAAATTAATAAAAATAGGGGAAACATGTTGAAACTACTTGGTACGAATAGGTAACTCTTAGATATTAAAAAAATTTTAGGGTCTTCAATATTTTCTGGGAGTTTGAATATCTCGAAAATGCAATAGATTTATTACGTAAATTTTGAAAATTTCAAACTTTCAGAAAATTAATTTATCTTTGAGATAAATTAATAAAAATTGTTATATCATGTTGATAACATTAGGTAACAATAGGAAACGCTTAGATTTTTCAAAAATTCTGGAGGTTTTGATACTTTACAGAAGTTTAAAAACTTTGAAAATTACGTTGAAAAACTATGCGAAATCAGCTAAAAAGTGATACTTTTTGAGGTATATTTTGAAATTTTCAGAGTCTCAGAAAATTAATTCATCCTTAGGATAAATTAATGAAAATAGGTGAAACATGTTGAAACCACTTGGTACGAATAGAAAACACTTAGATATTAAAAAATTTTCAGGGTCTGCAATATTTTCGGTGAGTTTGAATATCTCGAAAATGCAATAGATTTATTACTTAAATTTTGAAAATTTCAAACTTTCAGAAAATTAATTTACCTTTGAGATAAATTAATAAAAATTGTTATATCATGTTGATAACATTAGGTAAGAATAGTAAACGCTTAGATTTTTAAAAAATTCTGGAGTTTTCGATACTTTACAGAAGTTTAAAAACTTTGAAAATTACTTTGAAAAACTATGCGAAATCAGCTAAAAAGTGATACTTTTTGAGGTATATTTTGAAATTTTCAGAGTCTCAGAAAATTAATTCATCCTTAGGATAAATTAATGAAAATAGGTGAAACATGTTGAAACCACTTGGTACGAATAGAAAACACTTAGATATTAAAAAATTTTTAGGGTCTGCAATATTTTCTGGGAGTTTGAATATCTCGAAATTGCAATAGATTTATACGTAAATTTTGAAAATTTCAAACTTTCAGAAAATTAATTCATCTTTGAGATAAATTAATAAAAATTGTTATATCATGTTGATAACATTAGGTAACAATAGGAAACGCTTAGATTTTAAAAAAATTTTGGAGGTTTCGATACTTTACAGAAGTTTAAATACTTTGAAAATTACGTTGAAAAACTCTGCGAAATCAGCTAAAAAGTGATTCTTTTTGAGGTATATTTTGAAATTTTCAGAGTCTCAGAAAATTAATTCATCCTTAGGATAAATTAATGAAAATAGGTGAAACATGTTGAAACCACTTGGTACGAATAGAAAACACTTAGATATTAAAAAATTTTAGGGTCTTCAATATTTTCTGCGAGTTTGAATATCGCGAAAATGCAATAGATTTATTACGTAAATTTTGAAAATTTCAAACTTTCAGAAAATTAATTTATCTTTGAGATAAATTAATAAAAATTGTTATATCATGTTGATAACATTAGGTAAGAATAGTAAACGCTTAGATTTTAAAAAAATTTTGGAGGTTTCGATACTTTACAGAAGTTTAAAAACTTTGAAAATTACGTTGAAAAACTATGCGAAATCAGCTAAAAAGTGATTCTTTTTGAGGTATATTTTGAAATTTTCAGAGTCTCAGAAAATTAATTCATCCTTAGGATAAATTAATGAAAATAGGTGAAACATGTTGAAACCACTTGGTACGAATAGAAAACACTTAGATATTAATAATTTTAGGGTCTTCAATATTTTCTGCGAGTTTGAATATCTCGAAAATGCAATAGATTTATTACGTAAATTTTGAAAATTTCAAACTTTCAGAAAATTAATTTATCTTTGAGATAAATTAATAAAAATTGTTATATCATGTTGATAACATTAGGTAAGAATAGGAAACGCTTAGATTTTTAAAAAATTTTGGAGGTTTCGATACATTACAGAAGTTTAAATACTTTGAAAATTACGTTGAAAAACTATGCGAAATCAGCTAAAAAGTGATTCTTTTTGAGGTATATTTTGAAATTTTCAGAGTCTCAGAAAATTAATTCATCCTTAGTATAAATTAATGAAAATAGGTGAAACATGTTGAAACCACTTGGTACGAATAGAAAACACTTAGATATTAAAAAATTTTAGGGTCTTCAATATTTTCTGGGAGTTTGAATATCTCGAAAATGCAATAGATTTATTACGTAAATTTTGAAAATTTCAAACTTTCAGAAAATTAATTTATCTTTGAGATAAATTAATAAAAATTGTTATATCATGTTGATAACATTAGGTAATAATAGGAAACGCTTAGAATTCTAAAAAATTCTGGAGGTTTTGATATTTTACAGAAGTTTAAACTTTGAAAATTACGTTGAAAAACTATGCGAAATCAGCTAAAAAGTG